>CM057337.1:421162641-421377925 GCA_030015575.1 Agapanthus africanus
ACTCCGTTTTGTTGTGGTGAATAGGAGGCCGTTAAGAAATGCCGAATCCCATTTTCTTTGCAAAAATTTTCAAACTCATTTGAAGTGAATTCTCCACCTCGGTCTGACCTGACCGATTTCAAATAAAACCCACTTTCTTTTTCCACATTCATTTTGAATCTTTTAAAATTTTCAAAAACTTCCGATTTATTTTTTAGAAAATATACCCATGTTTTCCTTGTGAAATCATCAATAAATGTTAGAATGTACCTTTTTCCACCAAATGAATTTGGAGTAATTGGTCCACATACATCGGTGTGGACAAGTTGTAATGGCTCCTTGGTTTTAAACTCGGCTTCTTTTGGAAAACTTGCTCGGTGATGTTTACCAAGTAAACACCCTTCACATAACTCTTTCGGTTCATTCATAATCGGCAAACCTTTGACCATGTTCTTCCTCGCCAACAAGTTTAGTCCGCCGAAATTGAGATGTCCATACCTCATATGCCATAACCGAGCCGAATCTTTCACCGATGATTTTAGACACTTTGCTTCACCATATTTGATATCCAATAGAAATAGCCGATTCTTCGTCATCTGCACTTTTGCTATCAACTTCATTCGGTTATCTCTTAAGAAAAGAGTTCGATCCTTTAAATGAATATCGAAATTCTTTTCTAAGAGTTGTCCCAAACTCAAGATGTTGTTTTTCATATTCGGCACATAATACACATTTTCGATATATTTTTGTGATCCATCTTTCAGTCGAATTAAAATTTTACCTTTGCCTTTTACTGGTACCTTCGAACAATCACCGAATGTGACTTGGCCACTCACCGATTCGTCCAAGTCTACGAACATGTTTCGCTTGCCACACATATGATTACTTGCACCAGTATCGAGATACCAAGTGTCGGCACTTTCTTCGTCACCTTTAAAAGCCAGCAGAAGTACATCGTCATTGTAATCTTCTTTCTCCACAAAGTTTGATTTTTCCTCGACTGTTTTTCCCCAACAGTCTGCTGCGTAGTGACCGAATTTCTTGCAATTATAGCATTGAACATTCGGTCTCCCTCTTCCACCAGTCGATCGACCTCGGCCTCGACCTCGGCCGAAATTTTGGCTTTGGCTTCTATCGTCATTGTTTTGACCTCCTCGACCACCTTGTCCTCGACCGAATTGACCTCGGCCACGGCCTCTTCCTCGGCCGCGTGCATTTCCTCGATGTCGGTCATTTTGACCATTTTCAACCGAATCACCTTTCAAATTAACTTGTGTTTGTAGTAATTTTTCAATCGGTTCTTGCTTTTTCACGAACCGTTCTTCGTGGGCTTTTAGTGAACCCATCAACTCATCTATCGTCATTTCTTCAAGATTCTTTGACTCTTCAATTGAACACACAATGAAGTCAAACTTCGGTGGTAGTGACCGAAGAATTTTCTCCATCACCCTTACATCCTCCATTTTTTCTCCGTTCCTCTTCATTTGGTTGACCACCGTAAGCACTCGGGCATTATAGTCAGTCACCGATTCATTCTCCTCCATTTTTAACAATTCAAACTCCCTCCTTAGTGATTGTAAGCGTACCTTTTTAACCTTCTCGACTCCTTGGAAGGTTTTCTCAAGTATCTCCCACTGTTGCTTTGCATTAGTGGCAGCCGAAATCTTCTCGAAAGTCGAATCATCGACACCTTGCTCGATAAAGTATCTTGCGGTACAATCTTTCTCGAATAATTTTTCGTGGGTTGTTCTCTGAGCTGCCGTCAGTGCAGCTTCATCTTGAGGCCGATCATAGCCTCGGACCACCACATCCCAAGCGCCTACTGCTCCCAAAACAGTCTTCATTTTGATGCTCCAATTTTCATAGTTATCTTTGGTGAGGCGTGGGGCGTTGTACGAGAGTGTTGTCTTCGACATTTTCTTCGAACCTTGGCTCTGATACCACTTTGTTAGGATCTTCACAACTTTATGTTCGGTCTCCGATGTAGCCGAATGTGTTTGGAGGAGAGAATGGATAGAGAATGGAGAAAGTATCAATAAACTATTCTTATATTTTCCTTGCTATTACAAAACTTTACAAATCATCTCCTTATATAGGAGTTTACACGGCCCTTCATTATGACTCTTCATAATACCAATTGATTACAATAACCGTTACATAACCTTTCATTAAACCTATTCATGAATTGGTATCCCTTCCTTTTATAACCGATGTCTCTTCAATTCTTTGTAACCGAAAACAAGTTTAATTTCTAACAGGCTCCACTAGTATGATCTCATCATAGTCCCAGTAGTCGAGTACATATCCTAAGGGCTTTATCAACATGTAACATAGAGACTATCATAGTATATGTTAAGATAAAGAGCAACCAGATAGCGTACTATCATGTCGAGCAAGAAAGTCCTCCCTATATATGTCCAATCATCCACTACAATATTCATCGTATGTACAGTAATGGCCTCTAGGGCATACATATAACTAACAATACATACACATCCCTAGCATCCTATACAATGAAGGCCTCTAGGGCATACATATCCAACAATCTTCCACTTGCACTAAGGCCTGGAATTGGCGTATTAAGTACCCAACGTCTACACTAGAGGCAGATGTTGACGTACCGCATATCCAACATCTCGACTTGAGGGATGTCCTTGGCGAATGGATCTGTTGTGTTATCTTTTGTATTTACTCTCCGCATCTCGATCTCCCTGATCAGGTGATACCGTCTCAAGATATGTCTGGATTTCTGATGGGACCGTGGTTTCTTTTCCAAAGCCATGGCTATGTTGTTATCGCAATACAAAGGTATTGGATTAACAATGGATGGAACCATCTGAAGTTCAGAAACGAGCTTCCTCATCCAGACTGCCTCTTTTGCGGTATCGTTAGCGGCGATGTACCCAGCCTCCATCGTCGGGTCTGCTATGGTGTCCTGTTTGGACTCTTCCAACAGACCGCCCCTCCGTTGAGGGTAAACACATAACCCGAGACAGATTTAGAGTCATCCTTGTCACTTTGAAAGCTAGAGTAGGTAAAAGCCTCGATCTGGAGGTCCCCATTACCGTACACCAAGAACATCTCCTAGTCCTTCTTAGATACTTAAGAATGTTCTTTACGGCTATCCAATGTTTTTCACCTGAGTTGGACTGATACCTCATTACGACGCTAAGTGCGTAAGTTATATCTGGTCTGGTGCATAACATCGCATACATTATCGACCCTACCACCGAAGCGTAGGGTACTATGCTTATGCGAGCCCTCTCCTCATCAGTCTTAGAAGACATCTCTTTGGAGAGGGTGATTCTGTGACAAGCGGGCAAATTTCTGCGCTTAGAATCTTCCATACTAAATCTCTTTAGTACGGTTTTCATGTACCTTGACCGTGAAAGTCCCAACATTCTTTTCTATCTGTCACCATAGATCTTAATCCCCAGAATGTATGAGGCATCATCCATGTCTTTCATAGAGAACTTCTGTCACAAGAAAAGTTTGGACGATTGTAGCATATGAATATCATTTCCTATCAGGAGAATGTCATCCACGTATAAAACGAGGAATACCACAGTTCTCCCTATAATTTTTTTTATAATTACAAGGTTCATCTACATTTTTGATAAAGTCAAATTCCTTGACCGTCTTATCAAAGCAGATAATCCAACTCCGCGATGCCTGTTTTAATACATAAATGGATTTAAGCAACTTGCACATCTTTTCGCTGCTCCCACTGTCTATGAAACCCTCTGATTGATCCTTGTAAACACACTCTTCTAAATTTCCATTTAGAAAAGCGGTTTTAACATCAATCTGCCAGATGTCATAGTCATGGAAGGCAGTAATGGCAAGCAGGATCCGAATGGATTTAAGTGTAGCCACTAGTGAAAAAGTTTCGTCATAGTCCAATCCTGGTTTTTGACGAAAACCTTTAGTAACAAGTCTAGCTTTGTAGGTTTCTACTTGACCATCTACACCAATCTTCTTTTTGAAAATCCATTTGCATCCTACGGGTTTTACCCTAGTAAGAGCAAAATCCAAAGTCCATGGTTTGTGTACATGGATTCCATCTCGGACCGCATAGTATCCAGCCACTTCACCGAGTCTCTACTTGTGATGGCTTGTTGAAAACTAGTCGGCTCATCATTGTCGATGATGCAATCCTCTCGATCCCCGTCTACGAGAAAACCGTAGTATCTCTCGGGCCGATGAGACTGTCTACTAGATCTGCGGAGTGGCGCAGGTATGTCCGGTTCTATTGAAATCTCTGGTTCTACTAAGTTTTCAGTAATAGTTTGTGGTTCTGGAATTTCTTCCAGCTCTATTGCGCTCGCACTTATCTCTTTTTCAAGAAATTGAGTTTTCATGAAGCGGGCATGACGAGAAACAAAGACCTTTTGTTTCTCATGTTGGATATGTATGCCTTAGAGGCCTTCATTGTATAGGATGCTAGGGATATGTACGTACAGAAACAATCTTGCTCAATATGATAGTACGCTATTTGGTTTTCTTTTATCTTAACATGTGATGTGTTCTACTTAGTATTTCATATCTTGTATACATGTTGATAAAGCCCTTAGGATCTTTGCTTGACTACCAGGACTATGATGCAGATCATACTAGTTGGGCTTGTGTAGTCTGCAAGCATATCCTTTAACAGTTCCTAGTCAAGGGAATATCGAGACAGGGCATCGATATTCCAGAGTAGACTAGTGTGTACGTTTCTTGACTCTGTATGGGGGCGATGGTTGATCCTATAACCATTGGTGTTTGACATCAAAGATTGTACACATGTGCTTATTAGAGAATGGGTACACCGAACACGACTCGCCGAGAACTCCTAGATGGTACTATACCTATCGTCAGATAGCAGTTCTTTTCTGACACTTGTACAGGTTAGTCTGTAGACCCGAGATCGTCATAGTGTCTTGTGTGGTTCCCACTGTGCTTTGATTTCCTTCCTACCACGGCTCATCAGAGTCGTGCAAACAGGTGTTTTTTGGGTACAGTCCCGAATCACATGGAGCCAGTGAGTGATAGGAGGGGTTTCGTCTCTCCCGATATTGGGAGTTGATGTTGCGCAATGCTCGATTGGCTATAACAGCAAGTTCCTGGTCAGGACTGATGAGATTTACTGGTAAGTGTTATCAGTAGTTTCTCGAAAAGTTATAGGTCAGACATCGGCATGACTTATCAAGTTATTGGCGTCTGACTTGATATGCGACATATCAGATGAAGAGACCGGACTGTACGGTAAGTGTTACTTATAGGCTCATTGGGGTTAGGATAAGTTCGCTCGTCGGCCACCTTTTCGACATGTATCTGGGTAGCCGTTACGTATAGCTAGTGCCGCTGACGGACTTGTGGTTAAACCCACTGCCAGCACAACAACAACAACAACAACTGAGCCTTTTATCCCAAGCATATGGGGTAGGCTACATGAACCAACATGAGAATCACGCCGGGTCCAGCACATGAATCCTCTGTCTCCACTCACTTCTATCGAACAATATACTTTCATTGAGTCCTTTGGCAACCATATCGTTTCGTATCACCTCCATCCATGTTTTCTTCGGTCTCCCTTTTGCCCTTTTGCCATTACCCATATCGAGAGTATCTATTCGTCGAACCGGTGCTTCCATAGGTCTGCGTCGCACATGACCAAACCATCTAAGCCGGTTTTCCCGCATCTTCTCCTCCACGGGTGCTACACCAACTTTTGCACGAATATCCTCATTTCGCACCTTGTCTTTTCTAGTGTTACCGCACATCCAACGAAGCATGCGCATCTCCGCTACGTGCATCTTCTGTGTATGATGCTTCTTAGGAGCCCAGCATTCTGTACCATATAATAAGGCAGGCCGAATAGCGCTCCGATAAAACTTCCCTTTCAATTTTAACGGAAAGTTACGATCACACAAAATCCCTGTTGCACTCCTCCATTTCAACCAACCAGCTTGGATCCTTTGATTAACATCACTATCGATCTCCCCATTCCTTTGGATGATGGAACCTAGATATCTAAACTGGTCGCTCGGTGATATCTCTTGCCCTTCCAATGTTATACCAATATGGTTTTGACTTCTCTGGCTACTAAATTTGCAGTGCATATATGCTGTCTTGGACCTGCTCAATCTGGTTAAACCCACTGCCAGCGTACTGTCGAAATCTTTAGAGTCTCACACAGAGGGTTTTCCTGGTTCAGACGAAACGATGTAGAGGCCGTATGGTCTTACGGCATGATTTCGATCATATATGTGTACTGGCTACACGGATGATGTTCGGACGGATAATACTAGTGGGTTTTGGTTTAACCCGGATGCCAGTATTATATTATTGGATTATTGTTATATCACGGTATTCTTATTTTTCGGAATACGAATACGGGTATGTATATATACGGTGAGGGGCAATCTTGTAATTGTACAAGAATTGCTTCTAGAAGGAGACACCTCATATATTGATTTTTCTTTTAAGGAAATAAAATGAATGAGGTGGAATTTGGAGACTTTTATAGTATGGATGAAAGCATGGCTAATTGAATATTATATTCATTTGGCTTTCATTATTGAAGCATGGTTGATTGTTTTTCTCAAAAATAATCCATGCTTCAATAATTCAAAGCCTTAGCCATTCTTTTATCTTTACAACACTTGGTTCATTTTCACTATCTCATTCTCTCTCCAAATTTTCTCCTTCCTCTACCTCAAACCCTAACTCTTCACATGAGTTGTGATCCCCAGGGTTTTGAGATTAAATAATCCTTTAATCATTCTCTACATCCTTAAAGTAGTCTCTTTTAGCAAATTAGACTTCTTAGTAACCTCATTAGTGGAGGTTGAAGCTTGATCCAAAGGCTCTCGGGTGGGTCATCTATGGTTTAGAGGAGACCGGAGATCGAGATAAATTCTAGCACCCAAAGAACCAAGAAGAGCAGCAAGGAAGCGGAAAGAAGACTCGAAGGACCGGTTTAAGAAGGTATAACCTCTACCATAGTAGCTAAATCTCCTAGATAGGGTTACTAGTTATGGTTTAGGATAAGATCCGGGTGTTCAAGTAGATGCTGCTTGCACAAAAATTGTTGTTTGCTAATTCCGCCTCCCCACAAGAATTATGGTGGTGTGCAACATCCACTTACATGGTATCAGAGCCTAATTAAATCTTAACTAGCTAGTTAGCAAGTAGTTAGAACTTCGATCGACGAAATTTTTGCCCGAAATCATTTTTCAGACCATAAATCATTTTTCAGACCATGCTTGCTGTTGATTTTTTAAAGTGTTCAAAAAAACATTTCATAGGGCTTAAAATTACAAGCAGGGTTTTTTAAGAACACTGAAGAAAAACGAGGATGTAACTCCCCAAGACCACCGCGGAACTGTGGCCAAACTCAGTGTTTAGCTGCCGTTCCGCGGCCGAGTCGAGACCGAGTTGCCCCGATTTTCTTCAGTGCGTCTTAAATGTGGAATTATGGTTTCTGGCATATTTAGATTCTACCAAAAGTTTGTGTACTGGATTGAGAATGGGTAGACATGGTTTTAGCTAAACGATCAAAATTCTAAGTTCTTGGCTGATCAGTTTTTCTGTGTTTGTATATGTGTTTCGAAACGTCCGCTAATTGCTATACGACGATTAGTGGGGGTTGCATATATTTGTATCATGTGATGGTTTGTGCATACAGAGTATTGGATTGTCGTGGATGAATAGCCGAGATGTGAGAAGAGTGTTTTCTTTTCTTTCGTTCATGTAATTTGTAAATGTGATATATTATTTTGCGGGGCACATCCAGGTTGAGGTTGTAGCCACCGTTATATTATTTCATTTACTGTTTTTTGCTTCTAGGATAGACCCATGGTGGCGTGCACAAACTACCGGGTTCTTAGATTGCCGAGTGGCCTACTCATTTCATTGAGGGAGGTTGCTTCATTTCGGGGATTTGGCGGGTAGTTTGCCGCACCCGTAGGGGTCTAGGGTGGGGTTTGGCTATTCATCACGACCGTGGAATCCGTCTTTCGTTCCAAGCTTAAACGAAACACAGAATTTCTAGTATATCCAATATATTCATCTATGATCTGGAATGCTTATTATTGCGTGAGACGAATGGTTATATATATGATATATAATAAACGTTGCTTATATTTTGCACCCGCGCTAGTCCAGTCCCCGCTCTGCCGTTAGTTAAGTAATCTAACGGTGAATGACGGGGCCCCGTGGCGAATGCGGATGGTATAAGCGTACTTTCTATTTTCGTTTCTTTTTCTGTAATGATAAGCTTAAATGATGGGAAAACATTAATAAGATTAATGTTAAGTGAAGAAACCTAAAGATGTTGTGGAATCAAACTTTTCAAAAAGGTTGCTCTAGTTCTTGCTTTGCATAGTGGTATTCCTTGATGAATATCCAGCACCTCATTCAATGAGGAAAGAGCCGAGATCCCTTCACTGGGAGTGATCTCTTTAGCAAATGCTACAACCCACTCGGTTTATCATGTTAAATTCTCTAGTTCTTGCTTTGCGTAGTGGTATTCCTTGATGAATATCCAGCACCTCATTCGATGAGGAAAGAGGCGAGATCCCATTCACCGGGAGTGACCTCTTTAGCAAAAGCTAGCAAAAGCTACTTGGTTTTGAAAACTACTCGATTTTAAAAGTGGAGCTTAAACCACTCCTTTTCAAATCACTAGATTCTACAACGATATCAGGTTCATTACGTTAAAGGTTTTCATCAAAACCATTCGTAACCCTCCGCCATTTTAGGAAGTAGAGTACTTAGTATTCGTGCTACGTTTGTTGACTATAGTTAAGGCGTAGTGTACGGTTGATGTCGTCCTATAAAGCATACGATGCGATCGATTAGGACATTCATACGACTTTGTTGACCATAGTTAAGAGTCATACGAATGGGTTTAAATCAATCACGAAATGACGGGTAGAACTTGACTAGTGCTTATGATTTGTTGACCATAATTAAGGTCATAAGACGCTAGAGGTAAAAATCATATCGGGAATTTCAAGTGTTGAAATTTGCAATGAGATTGCATGCCTTCTATTTGATAGCTGGATCCCGACCCCATTGTGAGTAATAGTTACTCGCAGGAGAATTTTACACTTTACAATTAACTAATCCAGTAGATGTTTAGAAAGGTGTCAACGGGATTATGTCTCTAGGGAAACGATGTTTATTTTAATTAGGTCCGTGCGAAAGCACGGGAAACCTCCCTCGGAGTACCGACACTAGCCTGGCCGACCGGTTGGCGAACTTGTAGTATGTAATTAATCCTAACTAATTTTCTTTTTAAGATTTGAAGGAAAATTTGATAAAAGCAGTGGGAGACATCGATTAGGTATGATAAATAATCAGTCTAATCATGCAAGAGCTATCGCTGAGTGTTTTCTTTTCTCTCTCCTAATGGTAGATACCAATGTCGGGACTTAAGCTTGTATTAAACAAAAATAAACTAACGGGACCTAATTATAAAGACTGGTTGAGGAACGTGCATATTGCCCTTACTTATGATAAAATTGCATACGTCCTTACTGCTCTAGCCCCTTCACTCCCAGGCCCTGATTTCTCTGTTGCGGATAAGGAAATTCGCAAGACATGGGATATCGATTGCGTCACAGCCAAATGCCTCACGCTAGCTTCGATGGATAACGAATATCAAAAGCAGCATGAGAAGATGGATGTGCAATCCATTTTTCTCCATACAAAGGAGTTGTATGGGGAGCAATCTTGTGCTCTTCGCTACGAAGCCTCAAGAAAGCTGTTTCAAATGAGAATGGCTGCTGGTACATCTGTAGGAGATCATGACCTAAAGATGATAGGTCTTATTGAAGAACTAGAGGACCTGGGATGGACGATGGAAAATGAACAATATGTTGATATAGTTCTAAAGTCTTTCCTCCTGCCTATGCTCAGTTTATAGTGAACTTCAACATGCATAATTTGGAGAGATCACTTCCTGAACTTCTCAATATGTTGAGAAGTGCAGAGAGCACGCTGAAAGGAGTGAAAACTCTATCTCTAGTTGCTGGGCAATCTTCCTCTTCCGTCCCAAAAGCTAAAGCTAAAGGAAAGAAGAAGAAACCCATCAAACCGAGAGGTGGAGTTAAAAAGGCACAGGGGATAGACAAGTCAGGGGCTGCGGGATCGGAAAAAGGCGAATACTTCTACTGCCACAAGTCGAGACACTGGAAAAGGAACTGTTTTGAGTACCTCGCCGATCTCAAGTAGAAGAAGCATGTTGATGCTTCCACTTCAGGTGTGTTTGTTACCGAAAACTATTTTTCTATAAACTCTGCATCCTGAATATTAGATACCGCTTCGGGATCTCATATCTGCAATTGTGTGCAGGGATTGAGAAATGGCAAGCTTTTGAAGAAAGGTGACCATACTCTCTGTGTTGGAAATGAATCAAATGTTCAAGCTGTATCCATGGGAGAGTATCATCTGGGGTTGCCTTCAGGGTGTATATTGGTTTTGAACCCATGTTATTTTGTGCCATCTATGTTTTCTAACATAATATCTGTATCTCTGTTGGACAATGAAGGATATAATTTTGTGTTACAAAGTAATGTTATGAACATTAACCTAAATCAACAGTTGATTGGGTATGATACATTAAATAACGGCATTTACGTCCTGAATCAACACACAGTTTTTAATATACAACATACAAACAAAAAGAAGATTTCAGAGATAAATGAAGCTTTCATTTGGCATTGTAGACTTGGTCATATTAACGAAACAAGACTAACCAAGGTACATAAAGATAGATATTTAAATCAGTTCGAATATAAATTTTATGCGACTTGTCAGTCTTGCATCAAAGGTAAAATGACCAAAACTCCGTTTACTGGACACGGAGAGAGAGCTACTGAACTTTTAGGTCTCATACATAGTGATGTATGTAGTCCAATGTCTAGACATGCAAGAAACCGTTATTCATAACTTTTACTGATGATTTCTCAAGATTTGGACACGTGTTCTTATTGAAACATAAGTCTGAAGCTTTCGAAAAATTCAAGGAGTATAAACTTAAAGTAGAAAAACAAACTGGATTGAGTATCAAGAAATTTCGATCAAATCGAGGAGGAGAGCACTTAAGTACAGTTTCTAGATTTCCTAAAAGAAAATATGAATCTCTCTCAGCTCACTCCTCCGTACACACCACAACACAACGGTGTATCAGAACGGAGAAATCGTACCCTATTGGATATGGTACGCTCAATGATGAGTGAAGCTGAGTTGCCACTTTCTTTTTGGGGGCATGCATTGAAGACTGCAGTATATCTATTAAACAGGGTTCCGACCAAATCTGTGTCTACCACTCCATATGAGATATGGTATGGGAAGAGACCATCTCTTAAACGAGTTAGGATATGAGGTTGTCCTGCTTATGTTAAAAAGCAGAATCCAGACAAACTCGAGGCACGATCGATTTTGTGTAAATTTGTGGGATATCCTAAACATTCATATGGATATCTTTTCGACCACAAGGAGGAACAAAGAGTATGTTTCTCAATATGCCACAGTTTTAGAAAATGATTTTTTTACAAATGATACTATTGGCAATGTGGTAGAACTGGGAGAAATTTCAGAGCCATAAACAACTACTGACGATTTGGTTGAACCCGAAGTTTCAATAGAACCCAACGAGTCTCAGTCACTCCGTAGATCTAGTAGAACTTCTCGCCCACCGGATAGATACTATGGTTTCTAATTGACGGTGATAGAGAAGATTGCATTATTGATGATGACGACCCTACTAGTTTTCAGCAAGCTATCACGAGTAGTGACTCATTGAAATGGCTGGATGCCATGCGATCCGAAATGGAATCCATGCACACCAACGAAGTATGGACTTTGGAGGTTGCACCTTTTGGAGTATAACCCATAGGGTGTAAACGGATCTTTAAGAAAAGATTGGTATGGATGTACAGGTAGAGACCTATAAAGCTAGATTTGTAGCGAAAGGATTTCGTCAAAAACCAGGATTGGACTATGATGAGACTTTTTCTCTTGTTGCAATGCTTAAATCTATTCGAATCCTACTTGCTATTGCTGCTTACTACGATTATGAAATCTGGCAGATGGACGTTAAAACAGCATTTCTAAATGGTGATTTGGATGAATGCATTTTTATGGATCAGCCGGAAGGTTTCATTGACAGTGGGAGCAGCGAAAAGACATGCAGGTTGCTTAAATCCATCTATGGATTAAAGCAGGTATCACGTAGTTGGAACATCTACTTTGATGATACAATCAAAGAGTTTGATTTTATCAAAAATATAGATAAAGCTTGCATTTATAAAAATATTGTAGGGAGTACTGTCACATTCCTCGTATTTTACGTGGATGATATTATCTTGATATGAAATGACGTTCCTATGCTACAATCGGTCAAACTATTCTTATCGCAAAGGTTCTTCATGAAGGACCTGGGTGATGCCTCGTGCATTTTAGGCATTAAGATCTATAGAGATAGGTCTAAGAGATTGTTGGGATTGTCCCAATCAAGATACATAGACACCGTACTAAAGAGGTTTAGTATGAAAGATTCCAAGCGAGGTAATTTATCCGCTTGTCACGGAATCACTCTCTCCAAAGATGTGTCTTCAGAGACTGATGAAGAGAGGGCTCGCATGAGCATTATACCCTACGCTTCGGCGGTAGGATCTATAATGTATGTAATGTTATGTGCTCGTCCAGATGTAGCTTACGCACTGTCACGACCCGAATGTGGAAACGTGACTGACACTTAAATCACGCAACGTCTAGAGGCATAACGTAATTCAAGTAAGCCAAAGCTCAGAATCTAAACCATGAAATAAATAGAGTGATAAAAATACTTATTTTAAAAAGTTGATTTTGACAAAATATAGTTGCATCAAAATCATTTAAAAGCATCGAGTTTTATAAAAATTTCGGCAGAGTCTCCTTTGTAAAAACTGGTCCCAAATCGATACATACATGAATATATATAAGCAATGATTAAAAGGCATCCCCAAGCGGGGGCTAGCTCTTCGCCGAATGGCGGAACACAACCACACACAAGATATATCTTAATAATGTGAAAAACCATATAAAAAGCAAGAAATAAGAAAGCATAAAAGTCGGCTTATACGAGCTCGACACCAGAGAACAAAATAATGCAAGTTTCACAGTCTAGGTCCAATATACAAATAGTAGATGTAGTGTACTAGATACAAAAGTAAATATACATGGTGGGAGACAAAAGAATATCCTCGCAAAACCTACTTACAAGTGTAGCGCTCAAGTCGAAGCAAAAGGAAGCAACAGGAGTAGAAGCAGTGCGCCCGCCGCTACTATGCTGACGGGTCGGTCCTGCAAGACACTGTGGCACAACGGGGGTGAGTTGCCAACTCGTGAGTAGTAAATAACATCTAACGAGACAATCACAAGCATGCACGTAAATGCGTCGAAAAACTCTATATAAAGTATGATGCGATGTACTAATATGAATGCGATATGAATGAATGATCAGTCATGAAATCTGGGTATATATATTATGAGAAAATTGAAAGTTTTATCTTAGTAAACTTTTGGATATTGTGAAACTGGAGCATCATCAAATAGAACAACAGAAATCCGTATCAAGTATCGACACACAATATATATCAATATCTAGGGTGCCGTCTCTCAGATCGGCCCCAAACTGTATAAATCACACGATTCCGGTCGGTATCCTCCACATCTCCGCCGGGCCAATATCACCGGTAGGTTGTACTCCCCTGCCGGGCTTAATGTCTCTCTATATGGCCTTCTTGTACCGGGGTACCTCACCGGGTCCACCATGTACCCGCAGACGGTGTCTCCTCTTTCCTCGAATCGGGTACGTACATACGTGGCTCAAGAACCGAGAAAACTCATGGTGGACGCCACACATCATATCACGAGAAAACCACAACTTTCCATTTCCAAATGATAATAAGTTTATAAAATTCCTTTGCGGTTTTCCCCAAATCCAGAAATATAATGAATACGGAAATCTCCAAGAAAATCACAATATATGAATATGTGGATGACGATGAATGTCCCTGATATCAATACGATGCAATGAGACAAATGACTTGAAGGTTACATATCAATAATGGTGCAATGAGATAAATGACTTGAAGGTTACGTATCAATAATGGTGCAATGCCATAATATCGATTATTAAGCAAGTCCTACAGTGTTCGTGACATAGCAATTACCAATGGCGTGTGTGTTCACATAAGATAGTGCACGTGCGGTATGAACCATCGGTAATGGTGCAAGTGTCCTAGTAAAGTAATATCAATGTGTATGATGATGCAAGTGCAATATGAATATGATATACGCATATGAAAACACGAATTATAAATAAATCCTACCTATCGGGCGCTTTACGCCATCCAAGCGATTTCCCCCATAGATGTAACATCTACTTACCGTAACGCCTCGGCTAATCGAATCCGATCACCGCCTTTCCTTTCCTTACCGCGTCCGACGTCTCCGCAACCGATCCTAGAATCGCACAAATATAACATATAAGACAAGACATTCGATATATCGCGAGGACAAAACAATACGGAGGAACTAACGCCACAAGTTAAACACGTGTGCACTTGGTGCACAAAACGTACGTGACATTGCCTAAAATCACCCCGATTGGCTGTGTTCTTTAGAAACGCCAAGTCAAGAACTAAAACGTCCGTATCGTATAATAACAAAGCACTTACATTAAAGGAAAATGGCCCCAGATTTTATCTACAGACCAAAAAGAGAAAACAAAGTATGCCAAATATTCTACAGAACTCACAGAGAACTTCCCATAAAACCCCAACACCCAACTTTACCTGAAGGCCGGCGGCGCTGGGAAATTTGCTACTCTCGTCGGTCGAAGTGTGTGGGTTTGGGTTCGGGTTTCAAGGGTATACTCAAGGCTTAAACACTTTACTACAGTACTGTTAGATTTAATAATAGATCAACGGAATGATAGCAGATCACAAAAATCACCAAACTCTAACTAAAACCCTATTTAAACACTAATTTAAAACAATATGGTATTTTAGTGCAAGTAGTTAGATTAATAAGACTATTAGGTACTAATCTACTCTTAACTACTCTAATAAGCCATAAAAACCTTAAACATAACCTAACCCTCTCATAAAAATCTAAACTTGCATTAAAACTATTTAAACACCTAATTGAGACTAATTAAAACAAGGATTAGTGAAACATATAAAAACTTGGTTTCATACCTCAAGGATTAGTAGAAAGAGACCCTACTAGATAAGATTGCCACACAAGATGAAGACTTGTTTCAAAGGAACACTTGAGGAGGTTCTAAAATAGGATTTGTGTTGATTTTTGTGTAGGGTTTTTGAGATGAGATAGAGAGAGTTTAGCAAGAGAGAAAGAAGAAAAGAGGAGGCTGCCAAGTGAGGGGGAGAGAGAGAGTGATCCAAGTCTTGGCACACCATGCCTCTTTAAACCACCATACCTCAATTTCTTTTCATTTTTCAATTTTCCTTTTCTTTTTATTAGAGAATTCTAGAACCATGCAATATTTGAAAGAAAAACAAGTTACAAAATAGGTTTAAGTTTGCCATGGTTGCAAAAACATGAATTAATCTATACTAACTTATGATTAACACCAGATTAGTGTGTAAGTGGAAGTTAAAATAAATTTTAATAATTAATAAATAAGAAAATAATTAAGTAAACAAGTAATTAAATAAATAACTAGTAAAACACAAATAATTAAGTAATTACGTAAGTGAACTAGTAAAATTATGTTGATGTGGGAAAAATAATTATAACTAGGTTTTACGGAAAACACGTGTTATCACTAATTAATATACAATTATCCTAAACGATTTCTAAAGCGTCAAGTGTAGTAAGCAGGTATCAATCCAATTCAGAGGAGAAACACTGGACAGCTGTGAAGAACATTCTTAAGTACCTACGAAGGACTGAAGAATTGTTCTTGGTGTATGATAACGGAGATCTTCAAATGGAGACCTTTACCGATTCCAGTTTCCAGAGCTATAAGGATGACAGGAAGTCCATCTCGGGTTTTGCATTTACCCTCAATGGAGGGGCGGTATGTTGGAAGAGTTCCAAACAAGTCACCGTCGCTGACTCAACGATGGAAGCTGACTATATAGTTGCCAACTATGCCGCAAAAGAGGCAGTCTGGATGAGAAAGTTCGTTTCTGAACTTTAGGTGGTTCCATCCATTGCTAATCCAATACCTTTGTATTGCGATAACAATAGAGCCATAGCTTTGGCAAAGGAACCACGGTCCCATCAGAAATCCAGACATATCTTGAGGCAGTATCACCTGATTAGGGAGATCGTGGATCGTCAAGAGATCAAACCACGGAGAGTGGACATAATGGACAATACGGCAGATCCATTCACTAAGGCCATCCCTCAAGTCCAGTTCGAGAGACTATTCGAGATGTTGGACATGCGGTACGCCATCAACCGGTTCTAGTTCAGACAGTGGGTACTTATTGCGCCAATTACATGCCTTAGTGCAAGTGGGATATTGTTGGATATGTATGTCCTAGAGGCCTTCATTGTATAGGATGCTAGGGATATGTACGTACAGAAACAATCTTTCTCAATATGATAGTACACTATTTGGTTTGCCTTTATCTTAACATGTGATGCGTTCTACTTAGTATTTCATATCTTGTATACATGTTGATAAAGCCCTTAGGATTTTTGCTTGACTACCAGGACTATGATGCAGATCATACTAGTGGGGCTTGTGTAGTCCGCAAGTACATCCTTTAACAGTTCCTAGTCAAGAGAATATCGAGACAGGGCATCGATATTCCAGAGTAGACTAGTGTGTATGTTTCTTGACCCTGTATGCGGGCGATGGTTGATCCCATAACCATTGGTGTTTGACATCAAAGATTGTACACAGGTGCTCATTAGAGAATGGGTACACCGAACAGGACTCGCCGAGAACTCATAGATAGTACTATACCTATCGTCAGATAGCAGTTCTCTGGTGACACTTGTACAGGTTAGTCTGTAGACCCGAGATCGTCATAGTGTCTTGTGTGGTTCCCACTGTGCTTTGATTTTCTTCCTACCACGGCTCATCAGAGTCGTGCAAACAGTTGGATTTTGGGTACAGTCCTGTATCACATGGAGGCAGTGAGCGATAGGAGAGGTTTCGTTTCTCCCGGTATTGGGAGTTGATGTTGCGCAATGCTCGATTGGCTATAACAGCAAGTCCCTGGCCAGAGCTAATGAGATTTACTGGTAAGTGTTATCAGTAGTTTCTCGAAAGGTTATAGGCCAGACATCGGCATGACTTATCAAGTTATTGGGGTCTTACGATTCCACCTCCAGACTTGATATGCGACATATCAGACGAAAAGACCGAATTGTACGGTAAGTGTTACTTATAGGCTCGTTGGGGTTAGGATGAGTTCGCTCGTCGGCCACCTTTTCGACATGTACCTGGGTAGTCGTTACGGACTAGTGCCGCTGACGGACTTGTAGTTAAATCCACTGCCAGCGTACTGACGAGTCTTTAGAGTCCCACACAGAGGGTTTCACTGGTTCAGACGAAACGATGTAGAGGCCGTATGGTCTTACGGCAGGATTTCGATTATATACATGTACTGGCTACACGGATGATGTTCGGACGGATAATACTGGTAGGCTTTGGTTTAAGCCGGATGTCAGTATTATATTATTGGATTATTGTTATCTCACGGTATTCGTATTTTTCGGAATACGAATACGGGTATGTATATATATGGTGAGGGGCAATCTTGTAATTGTACAAGAATCGCTTCTAGAAGGAGACACCTCATATATTGATTTTTCTTTTTTGGAAAATAAAATGATTGAGATGGAATTTGGAGACTTTTATGGTATGGATGAAAGCATGGCTAATTGAATATTATATTCATTTGGCTTCATTATTGAAGCATGGTTGATTGTTTTTCTCAAAATTTATCCATGCTTCAATAATTCAAAGCCTTAGCCATTCTTTTATCTTTACAACACTTGGTTCATTTTCACTCTCTCATTCTCTCTCCAAATTTTCTCCTTCCTCTACCTCAAACCGTAACCCTTCACATGAGTTGTGCTCCCTAGGGTTTTGAGATCAAATAATCATTTAATCGTTCTCTACATCCTCAAAGTAGTCTTTTTTTAGCAAACTAGACTTCTTAGTAACCTCATTAGTGGAGGTTGAAGCTTGATCCAAAGGCTCTCGGGTGGGTCATCTATGGCTTAGAAGAGATCGGAGATCGAGATCAATTCTAGCATCCAAAGAACCAAGAAGAGCAGCAAGGAAGCGGAAAGAAGACCCGAAGGACCGGTTCAAGAAGGTATAACCTCTATCATAGTAGTTAAATTTCCTAGATAGGGTTACTAGTTATGGTTTAGGATAGATCCGGGTGTTCAAGTAGATGTTGCTTGCACAAAAATTGTTGTTTGCTAATTCCGCCTCTCCATAAGAGTTGTGGTGGTGTGCGACATCCACTTACATCTCAGTATAATAGAAATAATACCTCCTAGAATTCTTGGGGTATCCCACAAACTTACACAATACTGAACGTGCCTCGAGCTTGTTCGGATGAACTTTTTTGACAAAAGCAGGACAACCCCATATTTTTAGATACTTGAGACAGGGTTTCTTTCCACCCCACATTTCATATGGAGTGGTAGTCACAGACTTAGTTGGAACCTTATTCAATAGGTATGCAACAGTTTCTAGTGCATAACCCGAGAAGGAGGGCGGCAACTCAGCATTACTCATCATGGAACGCACCATACCAAGTAAGGTGTGATTCCGTCTTTCTGATACACCGTTGTGTTGTGGTGTGTATGGAGGAGTAAGCTGAGAGAGAATTCCATTCTCTTTTAAATATTCCAGGAACTCGGCACTTAAGTATTCACCACCCCGATCAGATCGGAGCATCTTGATACTTTTGCCGGTTTGTTTTTGTAAGTCCATGCTATCTCTCCCGGTACTTTCGGGCATGCGGAATTTGGTGAAAAACAATTTTCTAGAGGCGGTAACATGGACTCAAAACCGGATCTTTGTTAAACATCTAACTAACAACCTAACTAGGAGTTGTTAACTACTCGGTTAGAGGGTTATACCTTTCTTTTTTGAACTCCTTCGTCTTCAAGCCTCGATGGTTGTCCGGATCGGCTTCACCCCGTCTTCTTCTTGCGCCGAAGATCGATCCACCTGAAAGCTTCTACCTTTGGCTTCTTCTTCGAACTTTGAAGAAACTAGTTCACTCGGTTTGCTAAACCTTGTGAACTAGAGTGAGTAGAGGAGAGTGTGTTGGGATTTTCTGTATGGTTCTTGGTTCTCAACACATGAGACAAGTGAACCATAGACTAAAGAGAGGGAGAGCAAGAGGAAGAAGATGAGAGCTCAAGAACACAAGAGAGAGAATGAAAATGATAGAATGAGCAAAGACTTTTCTCACTTGGCTCTCATAATCCAAAACCATCATCACAAAAATAGTAATCAAGTATTGTGTAAATGGTTTAAGTCAAAATGGCTATATCATTTCATGCATTCATATTGCACAAGAGAACAAGCAAGTAAAAAGTCTTTGCCATGAAATGATAGCCATTGTCATCATGATGGTCAACTAGTCCAACCTAGTCAACCGGTCAACAAAGTCAACAAGTCAACAAAGTCAACCCCTCAACAACCATGTCACCACAATACTTAATTAATATTATTGTTAATTACATATCATATTCTCATTAGGGTTGAGCAAAAAGTCAATAGTCAACAGTCAACGGTCAACAACTCTAATGAGAATCCTCTGCCTCTGTCTCTCCGTCAACTGTGCATACACACCCGCATTAGCGTTCCGAGGAACACGAATACATAGTGGATAAAACCAATCCCAAAACGTACACTAGGATCTGGCTTAAACCAAAGCCCGCTAGTGTTAACTGTCCGGACACTGTACGTGCACAAGTGCATGGATGTGACCGGATCCTGTCGCAAAACCATGCGACCTGTCGCAAAACCATGCGACCTCTACTCTTTTGCCTAAAGGCGAATAGCTTTCTGTGTGGGACTCTAAAGACTCGACACTACGCTGACAGTGGGTTTAACCACAGACCGCAAGCGGCACTAGCTGTGCGTAACGGTCCCCAGGTAGATGCCGACAAGAAGACTGACGAGGTGAAACCCATCTGAACTCTTACTGAGTCTGACTGTGACAGTCTCCGTACAGTCCGGTCTGTTCGTCTGATACATCGCATGGCGGGGCCAGGGACTACTCGTGTAATGGCTTTCCTAGACACAGCGCGATGTCAACCCCCAATACCGGGAGAGACAAATCCTGTCTAACCGTCACTGCCTCCAAGTGCTTCGGGACTGCACCCAACTACCACCTGTTTGCATGACTCCTTTGAGCCGTGGTAGGGTAGTAATCAAAGTACAGTGGGAACACACTCGAGGCGAAGTGACAGTGTCAAGTCAGCGGACTAAGCTGTACTCATGTCACCTGGGAACTGATAACCGACGATAGGTATAATACCAACCGGTCAGTTCCCGACGAGTCCTGTCCAGTGTACTCGTAACCTATCGAGCACCCGCATACTATCTCCAGTACGACGTACTAACGGCTGTGGGACAGACCGTCTCCCACACTGGGATGAGAAGCGCATGCGCTAGTCTACTCCGGAGTATCGATGCCCTGTCTCGATAGTCCTGCGACTAGGGACCTGCATAAGGATGTGCTTATAGATTACCCAGCCCCCACTAGTGTGACTGCCATCACAACGCTGGTAATCAAGCAAAGATCCTAAGGGCTCTACTAATGCGTATAGGTGATATAATAAAATAAACACATGTACACATTGAAGTAGAAACAAACCAAGTAGCATACTACTATTTTGAGCAAGATTGTATATACAAGGTGAATATCCCAAGTTTCCATTAAGTAATATACAAACTAGTATGATACAGTAATGCCCTCTAGGGCATATACACTAACAATCTCCCACTTGCACTAAGGCCATGTACTGGCGTATCGAAAACCTATCATCTCGATCAGCCGCTCGAACTGAGTCTGGGGCAAGGCCTTGGTGAATGGATCTGCAGTGTTATCTTCTGAAGCAACCCTCCGAACCTCGATCTCCTGGCGATCCACGATCTCCCTGATCAGGTGATACCGCCTCAAGATGTGTCTGGATCTCTGATGGGACCTGGGTTCCTTCGCTAAAGCTATAGCTCCGTTGTTGTCGCAATACAGAGGTATTGGATCAACAATGGACGGAACCACCTGAAGTTCTTTCAAGAACTTCCTCATCCAGACAGCTTCTTTTGCGGTATCAGATGCAGCGATGTATTCCGCTTCCATCGTCGAGTCTGCAACGGTTTCCTGTTTGGAACTCTTCCAACACACCGCCCCTCCATTGAGGGTAAAGACAAAACCCGACATGGACTTGGAATCATCCTTGTCACTCTGGAAGCTGGAGTCGGCAAAGGCCTCGATCTGGAGGTCTTTTCCGCCATACACCAAGAGCATCTCCTTAGTCCTTCTCAGGTACTTGAGAATGTTCTTTACCGCTATCCAGTGTTTCTCCCTAGGGTTCTGATACCGGCTTACCACACTCAGTGCATAAGCTACATCTGGTCTGGTACACAACATCGCATACATTATAGAGCCTACCGCAGAAGCGTAGGGTATAATAGACATGCGATCCCTCTCCAAATCAGTCTTGGGAGACATCTCTTTAGAGAGGGTGATCCCGTGACAAGCCGGTAGGTTACCCCGCTTGGAATCTTCCATACCGAATCTCTTCAGTATGGTGTCGATGTACCTGGACTGTGAAAGTCCTAATATCCTCTTGGATCTATCACGATGGATCCGGATCCCCAGGATGTATGAGGCATCACCCAGGTCTTTCATGGAGAATCTGTGTGACAAGAACCCCTTGACAGATTGTAGCATAGGAATGTCATTTCCTATTAAGAGAATGTCATCCACGTATAAAACGAGGAATACTACAGTTCTCGCTACAAATCTACTATAGATGCATGGTTCATCTGGATTTTTGATAAAGCCAAATTCCTTGACCGTCTCATCAAAACAGATGTTCCAACTCCGCGATGCCTGCTTTAGTCCATAGATGGACTTAAGCAACTTGCACACCTTTCCGCTGCTCCCACTCTGAATGAAACCCTCTGGTTGGTCCATATAGACACACTCCTCTAAATTTCCATTTAGAAAAGCGGTCTTTACGTCCATCTGCCAGATCTCATAATCGTGGAAGGCAGCAATGGCAAGAAGGATCCGAATGGATTTCAGCATAGCCACTGGAGAAAGGTTTCGTCATAGTCCAAACCAGGTCTTTGACGAAAACCCTTTGCAACAAGTCTAGCTTTATAGGTCTCAACCTGTCCATCTACACCAATCTTTCTTTTGAAGATCCACTTGCATCCTACGGGTTTTACCCGTCTGGAGCAATGTCCAACGTCCATACCTTGTTGGTGTACATGGACTCCATTTCGGTCCGCATTGCATCTAGCCATTTTACCGAGTCAACGCTCTGAACGGCCTGCTGGAAGCTAGTAGGCTCATCATAATCTATGATGCAATCCTCTCTATCCCCGTCTATGAGAAAACCGTAGTATCTTTCGGGCGGATGAGATTGCTTACTACTCCTGCGGAGCGGCGTAGGAATGTCCTGTTCTTTCGAACCCTCTGGTTCCACTAAGCTTTCAGTAATAGCTCGTGGTTCTGGAATTTCTTCCAGTTCTATTGCGCTCCCACTTATTTCTTTTTCTAAGAACTGGTGTTCTAGAAAGTGGGCATGACGAGAAACAAAAACCTTTTGTTCCTCTTCGCAATAGAAGAAATATCCCTTGGAGTTCTTTGGATATCCCACGAACTTGCACTGTACTGAGCGTGCCTCGAGCTTGTCCGCATGCTGCTTTTTGACAAAAGCTGGACTTCCCCATGTCTTAATGTGATTAAGATAGGGTCTCTTCCCACACCACATCTCATATGGTGTAGTAGGCACAGTCTTAGTGGGAACTCGGTTCAAAAGGTATGCAGCTGATTCTAGCGCATACCCCCAGAATGATCGCGGTAACTCAGCGTTACTCATCATGGACCGCACCATATCCAATAGGGTTCGGTTCCGTCTCTCCGTTACACCGTTATGTTGCGGAGTGTATGGAGGAGTAAGCTGAGAGAGAATTCCGTTCTCTTTAAATAGTCCAGGAACTCGGCACTCAAGTATTCACCACCTCGATCCGATCTTAGGATCTTGATACTTTTGCCGGTTTGTTTTTCTATTTCATTCTTATATTCCTGGAATTTTCCAAAGGCTTCGGACTTATGTTTCATTAAGAAGACATAACCGTACCTTGAAAAGTCATCCGTAAAAGTAATGAAGTAAGAATAACCGCTTCGCGCATGTGTAGACATTGGACCGCACACGTCGCTGTGTACGAGTCCCAAGAGCTTGCTCGCTCTTACTCCGTGTCCAGTGAACGGAGTCTTTGTCATCTTTCCTTTGAGACAGGATTGACAAGTGGCATACGATTGATATTCGAACGGATTCAAATATCTTTCTGTATGTAACTTCGTCAACCTTCTCTCATTGATGTGACCCAGTCTACAATGCCATAAGAAAGTCTGATTGATTTCCGGAGACTTTCTTTTGTGTGTATTCTGGACATTGAAAATCTGTGGTTGGTTTAATACGTATATACCATTGCTCAATGTACCTGACCCAATCAGAACTTGATTAAGGTGAATGTTTACAACATTGCTTACAAACGCAAATTCATAACCTTCTTTAGAAACCAAAGATACAGAAATGATATTACAAGTTGCGTTGGGTACAAAAAAGCAATTACGCAAAACCAAAACATGTCCATCTGATATTCCCAGGTGATAGTCCCCCACGGCCTTAGCATCCATGCTAGAACCGTTTGCAACTTTGAGGGTCATGTCACCTGCCTTCAAAAACCTACGGTTTCTCAACGCCTGCAAAGAATTACAGATATGAGATCCTGATCCGGTATCCAATACCCAGGAAGTAGAGTTTATTGAAAGACAGTTATCAATAACATACACACCTGAAGCTGAAGCCGCAACCTGCTTCAGTTCCTGTGTTCTGGCTTTCCAAGCCCTGCAATCATTCTTCCAGTGTCCCTTCTTATGACAATAGAAGCATTCTTCCTTATCCACAAGCTTTCCCACTTTCTTTGTTGCTTTTGTCTTTCCCTTCGTATCCACTTTACTAACACCGCCCCTTGGTTTGGCGGGGCTTTCTTCTTCTTTCCCTTGGCTTTTGCCTTGGACCTAGAAGAGGAAGATCCTCCTACAAACAAAGTGGATGTTTCCCTACCTTTCTGTAGGGTGCCCTCTGCGCTCCTCAGCATGTTGAGGAGTTCTGAAAGTTC
Organism: Agapanthus africanus; assembly: GCA_030015575.1. NCBI lineage: Eukaryota > Viridiplantae > Streptophyta > Magnoliopsida > Asparagales > Amaryllidaceae > Agapanthus > Agapanthus africanus. Next base: position 421,187,042 of record CM057337.1, read on the forward strand.
AACTTCCTTTTCTTGTAAGTTGAAGTTCAGGATAAACTGGGCGTAAGTGGAAGGAAGGGACTGGAGAATCAAGTCCGTATAGAGCTCATTCTCCAACGTGGTCCCAAGGTCCGCGAGCTCTTCTATGTAGCCAATCATCTTAAGCACGTGTTACGCTACCGATGATCCGACGGCCAACCTTGCCGAAAATAACTTCTTCGACACTTCGTATCTTGCGATACGAGACTGCTCTCCATACAGTTCTTTTGTATGGAGAAATATGGATTCGAGGTCCATATTCTCGTGCCTCCTCTGATGTTCGTTGTCCATAGAGGCAAGCACGAGGCACTTGGCCTTCGCGCAATCGATTTCCCAGGTCTTACGGATTTCCTTATCCGCGACGCTGGTTTTGGGACCTGGGACAGGGGGAGCTTTGGTGGTAAGAAGATACCCCAGCTTGTCGTAAGTGATTGCCATCTTGACATTCCTGAGCCAATCTTTGTAGTTTGGCCCTGTCAGTATGTTTTTATCTAGAAGTAACTTAAGTCCAGTCATGTCGATTGGTCGCTGCAATTAGGAGAGAGAAGAAACACTCAGCATGATGCTCTTGCAAGTTTAGAGTGGTTTTTAGTTTATCTAAACAGGATGGCTCCCACTGTCTCTCGAATCTCTCCTCAAACCAAAAAGGAAGAATTAGTCAGGATCAATCTCACCGTACAATACTTGCTTAACCGTTCAGCCAGGCTAGTGTCGGTACTTCGAGGGAGGTTTTCCAACGCTTTCGCGAAGTTCCTTAATTAAATAACCTCTTTTCCCTGGGGGCGTAGCCCCGCTAGCACCTTTCTAGACACCTACTTGGTTTATAGCATTGATCGTTAAGTGAGAAATTTCCCGAGGAGTAGTATATACTCACAGTAGGATCGGGATCCAAATATCATCGTGTGACGAAACTGAAGGAATCCTACCAGAATCATCACACTCCAAATGGTATGCAACACTAGCAAGTTTCAGTTCTTTTGAAAATTCCGATGTGGATTTTTGCCTCATGCTCTTTTGACCTTGACTTTGGCCAAAATATCATAAGTCACATGTCAAGTTCTATCCGTCATTCTCCAGGTCAATTTGGATCCACCCGTACCTACCCTTGACTTTGGCCAAAATGGCAGTACGACTGTCCCAAACCAACGCATCTATCTATGCTACACATGAATACCCAATAGCTACCAATCACTATGCCTTGACTTTGGCCAACATACATAGCTTGAATACTATTTGACTATTCATGTGAAACGACGGAGGGCTACGAACGGTTTTGGCGAAACCGTGAACGCAGTGAACTTGATATAATCGATGGAACGAGATAGCTTTTAAAAGGAGTGGCTCAAACTCCGCATTTAAAAGTTGGTTTTGAAAAGAACCGAGTGGTTTTTCGAAAGTGTTCCAACAACTTTTACTTGGTTTATTTTCTTGCATTAGTTCTTTTAATGCGTGATATTCTTGCATTAGTTCTTTTAATGCGTCCCATCATTTAATCCTACCATTGCAGAAAACAACCAAAATATGACGTACGCTTATGCCATTCGCATTCGCCACGGGGGCCCCGTCATTACCCGTTAGTTTACTTAACTAACGACAGAGCGGGGGCTGGGCTAGCGCGTCTGCAAAACATAAGCAACGCCTAAATAATATCATATATAGATATATTGCAATGATAGCCATTTCAGATCACAGATGAATACATTGGATATACTAGGAACCCGCAATTCGTACGAGCCTGTAACGAAAAGCAGATTACACGGTCGCGGTGAATAGCCAATACCCCACCCAAGACCCCTACGGGTGCGGCAAACTACCCGCCAAGTACCCGAAGCGAAGCAACCTTCCTCAACCCCGTGAGTAGGCCACTTGGCACTTCGGCATACCCGGTAGTTTGTGCACCCCCTCCATGGGTCTATCCTAGGAGCAAAAACAGTAAAAAGAAATTATACAATGACGGCTACAACCCCGACCCGGTTGTGCGGCCATACAAATAATAATTACATCAATTTACAAATTTACATGAATTGAAAGAAAAGAAAACTCTCGTCTCACAATCCCCGGCTATTCACCCGCGACAATCCAATGAATTCATATACACATTCCAATAACATTACAGATCACAGATTTGTAGAACCCCCACTAATCGACATATAGCGATTAACAGACGTTCAATACAAATATCGCATCACAGAAAAACCCGTCAGCTTAAGTCTTTTAAAAGTTAGATCAAAAATACGGGTTTTCAGGCCCCAAACACAAAATTTTCGTTCTGGAAAATCTAGGCAGAAAATACATATTCCAAAAATCCCAAAACAACCCCATAAAAACACTGCACAAAATTTGGATCTCGGCCGAGTCAACTCGGCCGCGTTTCCGCGGCCGGAGCGTGCTCCCGCCGCGTTTCCGCGGCGCTTTGACCGGTTCGTGGGACCAAATTTCGTGGGTGTTTAATAAAAACCCTGAGCCGATTTTTAAGATGAAATTTATCAATTTTACAGAACATTAAAAATCGACAGCAACTTTGAATTTCGGGTTTATTTCGGGACTTTTTCTCCGATCGAATTTCTAGCTACTATGCTAACATGTTAGATAGTTTAACTAGGCTCTGATACCACTGTAAGTCCATGCTATCTCTCCCGGTACTTTCGGGCATGCGGAATTTGGTGAAAAACAATTTTCTAGAGGCGGTAACATGGACTCAAAACCGGATCTTTGTTAAACATCTAACTAACAACCTAACTGGGAGTTGTTAACTACTCGGTTAGGGGGTTATACCTTTCTTTCTTGAACTCCTTCGTCTTCAAGCCTCGATGGTTGTCCGGATCGGCTTCACCCCGTCTTCTCCTTGCGCCGAAGATCGATCCACCTGAAAGCTTCTACCTTTGGCTTCTTCTTCGAACTTTGAAGAAACTAGTTCACTCGGTTTGCTAAACCTTGTGAACTAGAGTGAGTAGAGGAGAGTGTGTTGGGATTTTCTGTATGGTTCTTGGTTCTCAACACATGAGACAAGTGAACCATAGACTAAAGAGAGGGAGAGCAAGAGGAAGGAGATGAGAGCTCAAGAACACAAGAGAGAGAATGAAAATGATAGAATGAGCAAGACTTTTCTCACTTGGCTCTCATAATCCAAAACCATCATCACAAAAATAGTAATCAAGTATTGTGTAAATGGTTTAAGTCAAAATGGCTATATCATTTCATCCACTCATATTGCACAAGAGAACAAGCAAGTAAAAAGTCTTTGCCATGAAATGATAGCCATTGTCATCATGATGGTCAACTAGTCCAACCTAGTCAACCAGTCAACAAAGTCAACAAGTCAACAAAGTCAACCCCTCAACAACCATGTCACCACAATACTTAATTAATATTATTGTTAATTACATATCATATTCTCATTAGGGTTGAGCAAAAAGTCAGTAGTCAACAGTCAACGGTCAACAACCCTAATGAGAATCCTCTGCCTCTGCCTCTCCGTCAACTGTGCATACACACCCGCATTCGCGTTCCGAGGAACACGAATACATAGTGGATAAAACCAATCCCAAAACGTACACTAGGATCTGGCTTAAACCAAAGCCCGCTAGTGTTAACTGTCCGGACACTGTACGTGCACAAGTGCACGGATGCGACTGGACCCTGTCGCAAAACCATGCGACCTGTTTTCGATTGCACAAGTGTATATTGTATACTGTATATTGTATACAGCTGTATTTACAATATTTACAATATTTTCGATTGAATACAGCTGTATTTACACGGATATACAGCTGTATTTACACGGATATACAGACACGGATATACAATATGCACAAGTGTATTGATACAACTGTGTTTACAATATTCACATATATATACAGTATACCCGTTTTGCGACACGGATGTTTTCGATTGCACAAGTGTATATTGTATACTGTATATTGTATACAGCTGTATATACAGACACGGATGTGACTGTATATTGTATACTGTATATTGTATACAGCTGTATTTACAATATTTTCGATTGATCAAGTCCATCCAATATACTCACCCCCATTGAGCACCTGTATACAATCTTAGGTGTACCATACCAATGGCCGCGGGACCAATCCACCGCCCCTCGTCAGGGTCTAGATATGTATACACTAGTCTACTCTGGAGTATCGATATCCAGTCTCGATACTCCCACGACTAGGGACATTTTAAGGATGCGTTTATCGACTACCCAGCTCCCACAAGTATGATTGCCATCACAACGCTTATAGTCAACCAAGGATCATACGGACTTTATCAACATGTATATAAGATATGAAATACTAAGTAAAACACATCACATGTTAAGATAAAGATAAACAAAATAGCATACTATCATATCGAGCAAGATTGTCCTGTACATACATATCCCTACCATTCTATATAATGAAAGCCTCTAGGGCATACATATCCAACACGCTAAGCCCACAAAACTGAAAAACTAAGACAGAAACAGTTCAGATACAGAGCCAAAAATGGCAAGGGCTCCCCGCTCACTTGGAGTTCGCGAGGTTCCGAAAGATGGTTACCCATCGACACAAGCCGGGCCAGCTGTGAAAATTGCCACTCTTTTGAAGCACGAAGACTGGTTTAGATAAATGCCATGATTGCAAGGATAAAGAAGCAGACAACTCAAAGGGTCTTGCGCAGAAATACGTCTAAAGTCCCAGAACCAAAAGTGGGGCACTATATCGTCCAAGCTCTGCCAAGTGTTTCTTGCTGTGCGAAAGAAACGAGGATGGAGCAAAAAGAAAGTACCGGCTCCATCCAAGACTCAAGCCAAATCGATTACCTTCGGTCGCTTGTCTCTCCCTGAGAAGGACGGGCCACGACGACGGTGCAGAAGCTCAGCAAATATCGTTACCAATGACGAGGAATTAGACGCATATACAATCCATACGGTCTATATGGTAGGACCCAGTGGTAACCTCCACAGCAAGAGCAAAGAAATGGCTTCCACTTCCTAATCCCAAATTGGTTTGGGTATGAAAGCCGCTCCCCAGTCCCAAACTGTTCCAGACGCCAATGAAAACCTTTTTGGTCATGTGGCTAAGAAAAAAGAGCCCACGATTCTCTAAGAATCGGACTCAGACGATAATGGTAGCCCAGCCTTCCTCCCTAAGAACACGGAACGGACGCTGATTTAAGATCTTCAGAAGTAGCTTAAGAACAAAGACAAGGAGTTGACTAAAGTTTATTCCAAAATTGATGCCCTGATGAACGTCGTAATACAGCTCACAAACCAAGTCGCTCGGGTGCAATCCCAATAAGCATAAGGCTCTGACCACGAACCGGGAGTGACGACTCAAAACAGCCAACACCTATTCTCACCAGCCCTTGGGTGGCAACACTTCATGAAAGTCGACCATATTCGACTTTAAGGGATGCCTTAACGCTTGACGATAGCGCGCTAACACAAGATAAGATCTTGGATTTGGTCACCAGCAAAATCAAAACATTGGTGGCTGAGGCCGAAGCATAGAAAAACTGTAGTAGCAGTGGGATGCCTTACCCCGCACGATATGATCTTGTAGAATTTCCTAGCAGCTACATTGTCCCTAAATTCATGATGGGACGGGGAATGCTAATCAGCGCATTGCCCATTTTAAAGCGTCGTGTGGAAATACATGGGCAATGATGCATCGCTCCTCAGACAGTTTGTCAATAGTTTAACCGATATTGCTTTCGATTGGTACTCAAGCATACCAGATGACTCGGTCACGATGTTCGCTCAAATGGAGTTTCTGTTCAAGTAATGAGTCATGAGTGTCAGCAATAAAATCGCTATTGCCGATCTTGTGAAAACGAAAAGAGAACAACGAAAGCGTCACGGATTACATAACCCGGTGGCATAACGTCAGCACCAAATGCGAACAACTATTAGAGGAAGAGCATGCCATTAGTTGTCTGAGGGGAAATATCGAAAACTGGATGACTCCCTATGCACGGCGGGTCTTGAGACTTTCCAGGAGCCGACGGAAAAAGTTCAAATGCTGGAGCGTGCAAATCCCGAGTCCATCCAAGACCTCCAATTTACTAAACAAATCCAAATACCGGAGGGACGACTACCGCAGAAGCGGAAGTTCCAATAGTGCCGACTCTTTCAACACATCTGCCAACAGGGGAAAGCAAGAAAGGACCTAAGACTGACTTGCCTTGAAAGCTAGTATTGGGAAGAGGATGGCTAACCTTAGAAGAAAGAAAGAATAAAATATACTCCTTCAGAAAGGACAGTCTACAAAATATTCAAAGACGTCTTACACAACGGTCTGCAACTGCCAGAATCAAAGAGATCGTATGAAGCCGAAGTGTGACAACCCCAATTACTGCCCATACCACAATGTTGGGGCATACAATCGAAGACTGCTGCATTGTCAAGGAACGGGTCGAAGACCAGTACAAGACGGAAAATCTCACTGTCCAATAACACGTTAGCAGACAATCATGCCTGACGGTCAATTTCATACAAACAAAAGCTGAAATCCTTCGGGAAAAGACGACTCAATCTTTCGCTCCAGGAAACGATCTCGCTCTGCTACAGTCTCAATGAGACACACATTTGTCCAGAAAGACAGAAAATGTTGAAACTGCTTCAAAAAGAGCCAGTGATTAAATGAGAGAATCGAATAGAGCCTATTGTCTCGACCGTCGCTTCAACTCCGCCAAACTCAAAATACAAGAATTTCAAATAAACTTTGCAAAAAGGCGCCAACAAGGAAAAACAAAGAATAAGCATGACATTGATCCCCAAGTCGTTAAACTGGGAATAGATGACCTCCAGGTCTTTATACTGGGAATAAACAAATCCTCCAAAGGCGAATGCTGAGTCGCTCTTGGTATCATATTCCAGTGTAGCGATACTGACGCCAAACAAAATTCCAAATCCCCAAAGCCTTCAATAGCATATGATGAGTCGCTTCTGGTACCATACTCCAGTGTAGCGACGCTGACGCCTAATAACAATCCAAAAATTCAAATCCAAAGCCTCCACCATCTAAGTCCCTAAAGCCTCTAAACGGTAAATGACGAGTCACTCCTGGAATCACATTTCAGTGTTATTGATGCTGACGCCAAACAAAAGTCCAAAACCAAATCCTTCTACGTCAAATGATGAGTCGCTTCTGATACCACCTTCCAGTGTTAGCGGCGTTGACGCCGAACCAAAATCCAAATCCACTCAAGATTCTAAACTCAAATCCAAATCCAATCCAATTCAAATCTCAGCTCATATTCAAACCCTACCAACTTCAAAAGTCCAAATTCCAAACCCCACCGGCAGTGGTTCCAAGCTCAAAAGTCCCGTTGGACGAGACTGGAGCCAACCAAATAAAATCAAATCAACCATGTCAACAAGCGACCCCTATGTCGAAGGCACCAGCAACCTCTACGTCGAAAGTATGCCTGCTGCAACCCCTACATCGAAGGCCTTTATGTCGAAGGCACTAATGACCCCTACGTCGAAAGCACGCCAATAGCGATCTCTACGTCGGAAGCATGTCAAACAATAACGAACTCCATGTCGGAAGCAAGTCAAGTATCGACCGTCCATGTTGGAAAAAGGGCAGCGCCAACCTTCCGAAACAGGAACCAAATCAAATCAACCTCTCCACGAAAGATCTATCAATTTCATGCACACGACACATATATCGTTTGCATTTATTGATGGGGGCACTTTGTTGGGGTCGAAACCTACATCCTACCGTCGAAATGAAAATCAAAGGTAAAAAGTCAAAAAGTCAAAGTCAACAGGGTCAAAGTCAACCCAAGCCCAGACCAAGCAAGTGGGTCCAAGCCCAAACCGCCTCAAGTTCGAGCGAAGCCGGTCGGTCATCAAGAAAAGAGAGAAAATGAGAAATTTGTAATAAATAAATTGTATGTAAATAAGTGCAAAAATATAAAGCAAATAGGCAAATCTTTATAAAGCCCATGGCGCATATGCAAAAAAGTGTGCACATGGACATTGGAGTTGCCGAAAGCCAATTATGTAAAACCCAAGGGACTGAATGCAAAGTGTAAGGCTATAACTAGCCAACCATAACAAGAAATGATAAGTTTTCTCATTCCCACACAAATACTAGGGTTTTTGCCTCCACTCTCTCCCTTAAATGTCTTCTTCCTCAAGAGCAAAAACACTCATTTTTCTTAACGCAAAAAGCATAGAACCAATAGATCTATTGAAAATAGCTCGACCCTTCCACCAAATCCAATAAAAAGAGAGCTTTTGGGTCTTCCTTTCTCTCCAAGAGAAATAAAGAAAGGGGAAAGAAAAGGAGAACCCGTCTCTTAAAACACTATTTTTGGAAGATCCAAGGCATAAAAAAGAAAGGGTCTCCTTCTCTCTTATTCAAAATCCAAATATCAAGTTTCCAAGAACAAAGAGAGCTCTTTTGACACAAAAATTGGAAGGAGGTTGACGGTGACCTCACATGAAGGAAAGCCTTCGGGCTTTATCCCTTAGAGAACCCCTTGGGATGTGGATTTTGATCAGTGATCCCTCTTTTGAACACTGATTTCCATCCGTGATTCATCCAATGTCGAAGCATGGTTTTCGGTCTATGTTATTCCAACAAACTAAAAAACGAATACAACAAGTGCTTATGCCGCCAAAATTTTGTAAATATTCTTAAACATGAATATTTTTCAAAATAAAACAAAAAATGATTTTTGACATAATCTCAATGCTACCCCTCAAAGAGGGGATCGTCTTTCGTCCTCCCCTAAAGGAGGAGAAACCGACCCCTTCTAAGGGGCCGAACTCGGCTCCTCTGGATGGGGAAAAGCCGACCCCTTCCCAAAAGTGGGAGCTGACCCCGCCAAGAGGAGGCCGGCCTCGGATCCCCCCCCAGGGGGGAGTCGACCCCCTAAAAGGAAGGAACTGACCCCGGGAAGCACCCGACCCAATTCCCCCAGAGGATGCGCTCGTCCTGGGCACCCCCCGTCGCAACCACTTAAAAAATAAAATAATAATTAAAATAAATAAAATATGATAAATAAAGAAATAAATAAAAAATGAAATGAATCAAGCTTGTATTTCTTTTCAAACACACAAGTCACATGGAGTTCGCGTAACCATCAAGACTCGTTAATCGGAGTTTCTCTCATCTCAAAACGAAGGGTAATTAATAGCAGTTTTGTCCGCGGCTGCTGGAGATGAGAATCCCCATAATCAATAAACCCCTGCCTACTCTAGGCAGGGGGAATCAGTAAAGCGTTTGACATGCGAGCGCATCCATCCCAATGGGTGACAAAAAACACTCTACAGTTTAGTTTATTCATATATGTATCTACTTACATCTTACTTTTAATTTAGATTATAATGCATTGCGATGTTCAAATTGTTGGTTAATTTTATGAAATTTTATCATTATAAGGGACATTATTTTTTCTTTGGATGAATATGTTTTGTCATGTTCTTCAATTAGATGGATTTATTATAGTACTTGTACAATGAGCATTGCTTTGAAATGTTGATCGTCTTACATCTTTAGATACTAGTTTTTCCTTCTTAATTGTTATAAGGCTGATTGACTTAAAATATAATAAAGTTGACCTAATTGTAATATTTAGTGCCTTTTCTTTTGGGAGTGTTTAAATACCTCAAAAATTTCTACATAAGCACATTAACATCTTCTGGTAGCATTCATTTATAAGATGCTGAAAAATATTTCCTTGTGACCAACATCATGTGGACTTTTTTGGAATATTATATCCAAAAATTTGAAATAATTGTGATGTTATAAAGAGATATAATCAAGGTTCTAAATATCGGATATCGGGTGCGCATCGGATATGTGTTTTCAATATCAGATAGTGGAAATCAGACGATATCGCGGCGATACGTGTTCATATCGGGTGGTCATATCGGACGTATCGGACGTAAATATCAAGCATTTCAGACGACGATATTGGGCATATTAAATATTTTGCGCGTTAGTGTTAGTATTAAAAGGTTGTATGAAATGTGTAAGTAGATATGATGCTGTCAGGCTATAATTTTTCCTGGAGAAATGAAAGATCCATGTTGGATCTATATAAAATAGAAACTAAAAAACATAAGCTTACTACTTACATGAACAAGGATTGAAGAAGAAAATGGCAAGGCAGGCATCAAGACTTGAGAGGAAAAGCGTCTTCAAGACTTAAGAGGAGATGGGCAGGCGATGACATCGGCGTCAAGAGGAAGGCGGGGGAGGCATCAAGAGGATGGTGATGGCGTCGGCGATGGAAAGGAGAGCCGTCGAGAGGAGGGCAGGTGTCGAGACTCGAGAGAGAGGAGGGGAAAGCGACGGAGGCGTCGAGAGAGGAGACGGTGAAAGGAGGGTCGTCGAGGTCCAGACTCGAGAGGAGGCGCAGACTTGAGAGGAAGGTTCTTCGAGACTCAGAGAGGAGAGTAATCGAGCAAAATTTTAGAGCTTTTTTACCGTTTAAAAATTGGGGGCAGATATTTTAATAATTAAAACCGTTAATGGGCCGGGCCGGGTTTAACCTTAAACCAAATCACTTTATATACCATCTCGGCCAATATAATAATGATACGAGATACCCGATATCTTGGCCGATATTGGCACAAAACGAGATTTAAGAAAAACAGTTTTATCATATCGTGGCCGAGCCGATACCGAGATCTCGCCTGGACGGCTGATATTTAGAACAGTGAATGTAATCTATCCGATATCGGTTTTGGAGAGAAAACGATACGATTTTTCAGAACTATATGGTTTTGCGATATTTAGAAAATATTGGCCAATATATCTAAATCAATGAAATAGATATCGGGTGTATGGGCTGATGTATCGGCCAATATATCGGTATCGGGCATGCACCGATAAATTTTAAATCGATAAGGAGGTTTATCGTTTTAACCTAATATCGGCCGAAATATCTGTATATCGTATCGGTTTAAATATCGTCGATATTGTGTTAATTTGAGAAAATAATCTAGGTTTATATCCTTTTGAATTCCAAACCCATAACCGAAACCCATTTAGAATCTAAAGATACATACTAAAATATTTAAACTCAATCCCATGTTCTCATCCTGACATTTTCTTATAAATTTTATATTTATAAAATTTATTAAAATAAATATGTATAATGTTCAGCTATAAAGTAGACCAATATGTATAAATGTACGATGAAATTTCTGATATTGACATCCCATATGCTCGATACCGATGCCAATATACCATATACCGTACCCCAAAATGAACGTCTGATACGTAACTCGTATCAGCGATATATCGTCTGATACCACTATTCGATATAAAAAAACACACATCCGATATGGTTCTGATATCCGATATTTAAGATCTTGATCTAAGTATCGGCTGATATATCGAAAATATCATATATGTTGATATATCACGATACTTTCTCATAAAACTTGTTTTTGGCTTATTGGATTTTAAGTAGTTCCGACGTTCCCGATAAGTCTTTGAGTAGCCCGTACCCGTTAAAATAAGGAAAAATAGGTCATACGAAAGCAAGATCTCGTTTTCTCTGTATCTCTATTTCGCTAGTTTAAAGTCCACGAATGCTATATCTTTCGATCTCGTGTTTTGGAAGTTCGACGATTGACCTCTCTAGATTGATGAACCCAAAAACCCTATATTAACCGTCAAGGTACCCTCCTCTCATCATGCCCCTCATGTCTTTTTTTTATACTGAGCCCGATTATTATCTGAAACTTATTGTGCCTCTTTCCCTCCCTTTCTTTTTTTTTTGGATATGATTATTTCTGAAATTGATGGCCAAACTCAACGTCAATTACAATCCTTAATTTTTTCTTTCCAAATTTTGGCTATGTTAAAAAAATTAAATTATGTTGAATTTAATTGGCAGTTAATTTTATTTATAGATTATAAATGCCATTCGAAACTTATAGTAAACCGAAGAAAAAGAGAATCGATCCGTATCGAGGAATATGGAGAAATGGTAAATCCTAATGAAACCTCAAAAAATTTATGCACGTTTCTTAAGAGGTGGTCAGTGGAGGAATACGTAGATTTATGGAAACCAACTCTTTATATTAATTTATAGCTATGATATTTATAATACATAACTTCATTGTCTGATATTTAGAAGATCTCATCCGATATATCACGATATCTGCTTTCCGATATGAAATTTTTTGGGCTGATACGATACCGATATTTGATAGTTAGAACATTGATCCAAATTCATAGCCTCCTTAAGATAAATGGTTTATGACAAGCTTATTTATCCCCCTCCTCTCTCTCTCTCTCTCTCTCTCTCTCGCGCGCGGCATCAACATGCATCCTCTTCCTTCCTTTTCTCCCTTTTTTCCTTTTCTTTTTCTTCTTCCACCATTACGCTTCTTCTTAAATCTTTTCTATTACTGGAATGTAGAGTTTCTTTTATAATTCTAAAGTTCAAATAATTTTATTTTGGTTCATGTTCAACCTTTTTCACTTCTATAGAGTTCTACCTCCACATTTGGTTCATCTTCTCTTCAATTAGCCATATAATATCCATTTAATGATATAGGATAGGGAGGTTAAGGACAGTATTGAGTTTGAATTGGATTGAGATAAAGAGAGGGAATCGAAGAACTATGGGAGATGATTAAAAATGCTATAGGTAATTGGGTTGAAGACAAACAAAAGCGTATCATTGGTTAATTGGAAGTACAAAAGTGCCACCAACACAAATTAGTGGTATTTTGGTGGCCATCATTATATACATACTAAAGCCAGAAGCAGGTTAAGCAGGTGACAGAAAAAATTGCCCATGTTTGCTTTATTCCCATTTGACCCCTACTGCAGCACCAGCAAGAAAATAAATTCCAAGCGCCACTTGGTAGGTAGAATAAGGGAGAATTTCAGCACCCAGTTTAACAAATATCCTGTTTTGCCCTTCAATTGGAGTATGATTCAATATGAGAAAATGTCTTATGCCAATTCATTTGATATTTTGCTTAAATAGCAAAGGGTAAACTTGGGATAGACTAGCTCAAAGTCTGCTGACAAAAAACAACTTCCACCTTTTGCCTTCACTACTCAAAGTCCAATATTGTGCCTCAAGAGAACAGAATGGGGGAGGCCTCATGATATGGGCCCCGCTTGCAAGAACATCAGCATGTGCAAATGTGGGCCCCATCAAATTTCAATGTACAGTTTACACTGATGCCCCCAAATCTTGCTTTGCATCTATCTAATGTATTGAGAAACTTAAATATGTAATTTTACATGAGCACCCTTGCCCCCAAATGCATCCATCTCCTGCAAGTATAACCCTGACATATATGTACACACACACATGCATGTATACATATATCTACACACGTACATGTGTGTATATGTATATGTGTGTGTGTGAGAATAATGGAGGAAAGAGGCCCTAGGAGGCTTTTTAGTCAGGTAGCGTAAAAAACTACACCCGCCACCATTGTATTCGATGATCGGCGCCGGCCATCTTGATCTACATCATCTAATATGTCGATATATCAAATTTCATGTAATTGTAACACTTTTCACCGTTGATGTAGTGAGTGCAAAATTAACGGTTTACCGACAATAGAACTTTTTTACATTGCTAAATTAACGGCGAAAAAGTGTTAGAATCACATGAAATTTGGTGTATCGACTTATTAGATGATGTAGATCAAGATGGCCGGTGTCGATCGCTGGAAAAAATGGAGGGTATAGTTTTTTGACGCCACCTGACGAAAAAAGCCTTCTAGGGCTCTTTCCTCCATTATTCTCTCTCTCTCTATATATATATATCTATCTATCTATCTATATATATATATATATATATATATAGCAGCGAACCTAACGTTATACCCGATGCAAAATAAACCTTAACCATTTAAAATAACTATATAAATCAATTATAACATGTAATAAACTTAGTGGATTTTCTAATAAACTTGTGCATCGCACAGGGGTTACCGCTAGTAAATAACTATAGTGGTCAAGTAGTCATTTGGATATACTTCACGGAATATTGGTGCATTCTAACCATTGTCGTAAATGATCATAGTTATGCACCTCGCCAAGTCAGTGAAGTTGTTAGTTGATATTTTGTTTATTTTTTTCAGAACTATAAATAAATTGCTGTACCGTTGTGCCCAGTATTTCTTGTGCCACCATATCCTTGTCTTGTGTCTGTTTCTATGATTCATAGATCCTAATATATCGGTGAAAGACTATTTCAGGCATCTCTTTGGGAATTGATTTGAGTTGTAGCAAATTAGTTAGAGAGAGATATCGCGGTCTCCAGGTGAGGGCGGCAGGAAAAGCTCTTCTTTGCATGACGAAAAGGTCGAGGTCTCGAAAATCGCTTGCTCGAACTCATGGTTTCCGAAGAAGAATGAGGACCACCAGCGGAAGAGCTGTTCTCAAGAGGAGGCGCGCCAAGGGAAGAAAGGTTCTTTGCACGAAATCGAACCCAAATAGCGGAAAAAGGCATATATAATCTGCAATTTTTTTTCTGATTAGATTAAACTATGTCATTGTAATTTTTTGCACTTTGTTTTTGTTCTACTTAAAGATCTTTTCCTGTATCACTATCATTAACATTTCTTGCTAAACATCAATTTTATCAATGCTTTCTTTTATATGGTGAAAGTTTCGTATAAATGTTTTCACTTAGATTACTATAATGTCATATGTTGTATGTATCTGCGGATATATTTAAGAATGAGGTTGCACATTTGAAAGATATAAAGGGGCTGTGAGTTGAAATAGATAGTCAAACAGAAACCTACTATTTCCAGTTAGTTTAGAGATGATTTGTGTTTCTTCTCATGCTGCTGATAAAAAATCAGTTATAATTCAAAGCGTTTGTGATGATGCTCAATATTGGCGATCCCCAAGATCAGGACACGTGGCAGATGACGTGTTCCAGAATTCAGAAGAAAGGGTCCACAGGGGTCGACTAGGCCATCCCTGTACTCGACCTGTAAGCACAAGCTGGCCCTCCTCAGGGCCCTCTGCAAATTGGCCTCCTCGGCCCCTCAGCTCGTCCCGAACTGCCACAAGACCAAGACTCCTCGGCCTTCTCGCTCGTTCCCGAGCTTCTCGGCCGAGGCCGTCTTTTTCGGTCCTCCGACCAACTCCACCGCTCATAAGCGTAACAGCCGTTCCGCAAATCTCGTCATGCGCAGATTCTCTGCCAGCAACATCCCACGTTTCACGCCATCACGATCCCCATTAATAGGCGATCCGCTCTCTACGCGGGTGTGACATCGGGAGCGCAACTGCCGGCGAGTTTCTCACGCATGCTGCTGCGTGCCACTACCGATATATAAATCCCCATCACAGAGGAGTCAAGTAAGCCATTTTCTATTCCACTTAGTCGTTACTCTGCTCGGATCTCGTGCTAGCTTGATCGTCGGAGGGTCCTCGGTGGTACCAAACCACCCCGGACTTCTTTGCAGGTACTCGGCGCTAAACTCCTTAAATCACCAATCTCCTCAAAACCCATTGAGATCCACACGCAATAGAAAATCACCTCCAAAATCCATCGGAAGATCGACGGAAGACAACATCTGAAGGAGACCCGAAAAGGACCTCCATCAATTGGCGCCGTCAGTGGGAAAAAAAACTCCACAAAAACAAAGTTGGCATTCCGATCTCCGTCCACATGGCAAGCAACCATCCTGAAGATCCAGATACCAGCCGCCGCCTCCCCCTCACCGGAGGCGCGGATGAACCTCCTCCGGCGACCATCGTCAACGCCCTCGCCAGCCGAATAGATCGGTTACAGTCTCTCGTGGAGGCGCTCGTCCCTGTCCAAACGGCCGGACCTGGGCCCCAGATCGCCGCTCCTCCGCCTCGAGAAGGCTCTGCCCTCGTCGGCACGGCTGACCACCGGCAGGTTACGACTCCTGGCCACAGATCTCACGGGCCGATACTCCCTGAGGTCTGCTGGGCGCCCCACGGCTCCACACCAAGGCCCGCCCCCAGAGCGCCTCGCCTCGAGCCTCCTCACGACCCTTACCCCCCTGAGGAGATGTCGGTCACCTCGCCTATCCACAGGCATGATCGACACCCCCTGTAAGTCCGCGGCGGCGCCCCGGCCGTCGATCCGACGCCGGAAACGCGGAAACAAAAACTTAGCAAACTAGCAAATCGGCACCACCGCGCACTTTTCACCCGGATCGGGCCATTAACCTAGCTACCAGCAAACTAGAAAAGAGTAGAGAAGCTATACCAAGCGATCCGTGTCCTTCGGTCTTCGTCTCCACTCCGATCTCCGTCCGTCACGTCCTCGTCGGAAAGGGCACCACATAGCCGGAATCTTTTACGGACTCCCACCTCTTGACCGAGGCAACTCGGGCGCGAAGTTGGCTAGCCGACGCGTCCAAGGGATGCTGTAGATGTAGTGTAGAAGCTTGTCTCATAGGGGTTTGTGAAGTTGCCATGGAGGAATTGAGAAAAGAATGAGAAAAAAGAATGAGCTTTGGAGCTAGTCTTTTTGCAACCATAGAATGAGATGGAGATAAAATGCCACACCAAAAAATGATCCCTCTTCTCTCCTCTCTTCTTGAAGTGGCCGGCCCCCTTAGGAAATGGGTGAGGGTTATGGATCAAATAATACAAGGAAGGAATAATTGAAGAGAAAAAATGGTCACACCAAATTCCTTTTCAATCCACTCACAAACCATCACAAGAAAAGCTAAGGAAAAGACCATAAAAGAATCTCATCATGATGCAAGTCTCATCATAAAGCCACAAATTCAAGAAAGCCCCTCACAAGTAAGTTAATTGCAAACATGCAATTAACCCCCTCCAACGAAAAGTCCGGCCGTGAAGGAACAAAGAAACACCGGCCGGAACGGAATGCAAACTGGCAACTTCAGAAAACTGATCCCGTAATAAATTACAGGAAAACCCCACTACAGCATATACATGCCCGCATTTGTATTCCCACTGAACACAAATGCAAAGAGACAAAATCTACACTATCTGATACTAGGATCCGGTTTAAGCCAAAGCCGGCTAGTAAAACCCGTCCGATCACGATCCGTGCAATACCGCACGTATCTGATCGAACCCTGCCATATCTCCATACGGCCTGAAGGGTTCCTAGGCACACTAATGAAGTCTCACAAGTGATCAAACATGACTAATTCAAATTTTACAAGTGCCTACAAACCCTAATACGGATCGTTAACTAGAAAAACTAGGCGATGCAAGCAAGTAAATGGAAATATAGCTAAAGGGAAGGGGCTACAACCTTTGTAGATCCGGTCCTCCACCTCCTAGGCTCCGCGATGAAGTCCCCTCGCTGTCCAAATCGGATTCCGGACTCAAGCATCGGCTTCATCGAAGAAATGGGCGGGCTTTGTCGTCGGCTTCGATGCCGAAGATGATCTACGTCGAGGCATCACTAGATCAAGCTCCACCTTCACAAAGCCATGAAAACTTGTGAAGGAAACACCCTATACTACTTGGCAAGAGGTAGAGGATGAAGAAATAGGAGGTGGGTTCACTTTAGAATTGGATTTCTCACTCATATGCTCAACTTGCCATTGATGAAGACAAGCTTCTTCATTTGTTGAAGATGAAGAAGAAGAAGATAATATGATAGAAAATATGATAAGTATGTTTTTAAAAAAAGGAAAACAATATGATACTTATCATAATTCAACCATGGTTTTGTAAGTGCACGGCGGCGCCTCGGCCGTCAATCCGACGCCGGAATGCGGAAACGGTGATAAACTTAAATTTTGCGGACGTTGCAAACCGGCACCACCGCGCACTAAACTCCGGATCGTAATCATTAACAAGTCTAAGCTAACAATAAGAAAGGGAAGAGATATACCGAGCGATCCAAGTCCTCCGGTCTTCATCTCCACTCCGATCTCCTCGCGGGATCTCCGTCCGTCTCCTCCTCGTCGGAAAGGGCACCATGAAGCCGGGTACTTTTACGGGCTCCCACCTCAATACCGAGGCAACTCGGGCGCGAAGTTGGCTAGCCGACGCGCCCAAGATTTGCTGTAGAATATAGTGTAGAGTAGTTGTCTCTTTGTGGTTTTATGAAGTTACCATTTTGGAGGAATTTTGCACAAGAGTTTTCATGGATGCTTGCAAGAAAAACAATGGAGCATGCAAAAGAAAATCAGCTCGGCCAAAAAAAGCCATCAGCCCCAAAAATTAGTTTTGTGCTCTCTGGAAATTAATATGTGTGAAGAGTGCACACATAAAAACTATGTAAAGGAAATCAAAAACCTTCACAGCACACAAAAAGAGGGGGGGTCCACCAAATGATATGAATGAATTATATATCACAAATTAAACCCCTTGCTCAAAAAAAAAAAAAACACAACCTGTTCTCCATGGCAGGAATAGTGGCCGGCCCACACTCCCTGCACAAAGGTTAAAAGCACAATCCCCTATATAATAAATTAATCACTCCATCTCCATCAATCCAGCACAGTGGCCGACCCACTTCAATTTCCAACACCAAAACCCATACCTATCCTTACCATAATTAATGCAAGGGATGGAGCATGGCAATATGCAAAGAACCCCTCCACAAGATGTTATTTGCAAACTGCAAATAACCCCCTCCATCGGAAAAGTCCGGCCGGGAAAGAACAAAGGAAAACCGGCCGGAACGGAATGCAAACTGGCAACTCCAGAAAACTGGTCCCGTAATAAATTACAGGAAAACCCCGATACTGTGCATACACACCCGCATTTGTATTCCGACCGGATACAAATGCAAAGAGACAAAACTACATTATCAAATACTAAGATCCGGCTTAAGCCAAAGCCGGCTAGTAAAAAACCGTCCGATCACGATCCGTGCAATACCGCACGTATCTGATCGAACCCTGCCATATCTCCATACGGCCTCTACAGCGTTTCGCCCGAAAGCTTGAGTAACAGAATGAGTGGTGGACTCTAAAGACTCGTCAATACTATGGCTATGGATTTAACCACTAGCCCGTCAGAGGTATAAGCCAATACGTAACGAGCCACCAGCTATTGACTAAAAGAGACGTCGATGAGCGAACTCATCCTGACACCCTACTGAGCCTGTCAGTGACAATATCCGTACAGTCCGGTCCGTTCGTCTATGAGCATCGCATGGCGGGCCTAGGGGGTTGGTAAAAGTCAGACCCCCAAAAGCGGTACAAGTCGTGTCGGAGTGTAGCCCAGAACACCCTGAGATACTACTGGAATACCTACCAGTAAATCTCCTGCCTTGGCCAAGGACTTTGTGTAATGGCTCTCCTAGACACAGCGCGACCTCACCCCCAATACCGGGAGAGACGAACCCCCGAAGATCCGCTCACTGCCTCCATGTGGCTCGGGACTGTACCCAACTAAAACCTGTTTGCACGACTCCTTTGAGCCGTGGTAGGGTAGTAATCAAAGTACAGTGGGAACTCACACGAGACAAATGACGATCCCCAGGTCGATGAACTAACCTGCACACATGTCACCAGGGAACTGCCATCTGACGTCTGGTATATGACCAACTAGCATGTTCCCGGCGAGTCCTGTCCGGTGTACTCATAACCCAATGAGCACCTGTATACATCTTAGGTGATCCAACTGACACCAGTGGCTTGTGAGACCGGCCACCGCCCCTCGTCGGGGTCTCGACTGTATACACTAGTCTACTAATGGAGTATCGATGCCCGGTCTCGAAACTCCCACGACTAGGGACCTTTTAAGGATATGCTTGTAGACCCCCAGCTCCCACTTATATGATCGCCCTCATACTGCTGGTGGTCAAGCAAGAATCCTAGGGGCTCTATCAACGTGTAATAGCGACGTGTCAGGTCACCTAAAGCAGTACACGATGATAAAGGTAAACCAGATAGCATACTATCATCTCGAGTAAGACTGTCCTACCGGGATAGGTCCTCCCTCAATCATTACAATCACGTACCTGTGACCTAATAATTGACTCTGAGGGCACTATCTCCAACAATCTCCCACTTGCACTCAAGGCTAATTATTGCGATGTCGCATACTCACAGCCCGTGTGATACCGAACATCCAACTCCTCTACTAGTCTGTCTCACAAAGCTTGTTTGCGGAACTATTGCGTTCGAGGAATAGCCTCAGTGAGTGGATCCGCTTAGTTGTTTCTTTCTATGTCTCTCTATATCTCAAGTTCGCGGAGAAACCCATCTCCCGAAATGAGCAATACCTGTCTTAGAATGTGTCTGGATGTCTGATGGGACATAGCTCATAAATGAACTCCAAATCCAAACTTCTTAGACTGTATCGTCAACTGAACTTAATCAGTATCCTGCGCGCCATGCCTCCCTCGGTATTGCCTTGGACCACCTGTCCAAAATACTGCCCCTCATCAGAAGGAAAACTATAACTCTGACAACCTCCTTGTCGTCCATGTCACCTTGGAAGCCTGGAATGATAACTGTCTCCTGAATGAGGCTGTCGTTATCATATCGCTAGAATATCCACTTATGTTCTAAAACTGCTTCCGATTGTTTCTCCAGGATTGGATTAATGTCAACTTATTGCATCTAGTGCAAGAACAACATCTGGTGTGGTACTTGACATCTCACGATTGACTCAATTGCCTGAGCAAGTGATCTGCCAATCATGCCCGTCCCTCTCCCCTTTAGTCTGTAAGACACCTTTGGAGAGGGTGACTCCATTACCTGCAGGTACACTACCGTGCCAGGAGTCGTCCATCCTAAATACTCTTAGAATGCTGTCAAGTACCCTGATTGGGAAACCACCCAAATCTAGATCTAAAACCATAGATCCAGTAACCAGTATGTCAGATATAAAATCCATTTCCTTTGTGGAGAAACCACTGTGTGACGACCAAAGTATAACCGATTGTAGTATAGGAGTTTCTTTTCCTATTCTGTGTATGTCATCCAGATACCAGGACATCACACCCTACTACCTTCTCAACAGATCCATCCCCTTTTCTGATGAAGTCAAACCCATGACTGTCACATCAGAAATAGATGATCTATCTCCGCTACATCTGCTTTAGTCTATAAATAGACATAAGCTACCTGTCCACCAATGCTTCCGCTGCTCCCACTGACTACGACAACCCTCTGGCAGAGTCATATACACGTACACTTCTAAAACTAGTCTTAGAACGACGCTATACTCATCCTCCCGCCGGGTCTCGTAACCTGGAACAACAGCAATGGCAATTGTGGGTAAACAAGAACTTCCCTGTCACCGTCCTTGAGGCCACCGTAGTGCCTCTCGGGTGCCTGAAGTTACCCACCTTATCTGCGGAGTGGCCAATGGAATGTCAATCCAGATTGAATCTTTAGGTTCCTTATCAAATCTTCAGTAATCGTTTGTGGTTCTGGAATCACTTCCAGTTCTACCATACTCCCACTACTGTTTTTCTGAAAAAGTCCATTTTTAATGAAACTGTGGCGAGTCTAGAACAATATCGCTATTGTTCATCCAGATGGTAGAAAATCAACCCTCGTCATAGCCTGGGTCAACCCACAAACAGCCATTACAGAAACGTGCCTTGAGTTGTCCAGTGTCTGGTTTTAATCATAAACCGGACAACTCCCCGTACCTTAACATCGTTAAGATATGAACTGTTCTATATCCAATAGAAAAAGAGGCACTGATTTAATTGAACCAGATCCAAATCATGCAACTGTCTCCAGTGCATGTCAACTAAATGGAAGGAGGCGGATCAGCGTTACTCAACTTAGGAATGCTTCCAATTATGAGTAACCTGAAAGAGAAGCAAGATCTCTTAATCATTACTATCAACTGAATACCAAATACAAGTATCTACATCTTCGATCACTTTGAAGAATCCCGATACTTGCTACACCTGGTTCTCTACTCCATTCAAATACCTATAACTTCTCAAAATTCGGACCCTGTGTTTCCTACGAAACACCTGTCTAAAAACTAGAGAAGTCATAAGTAAACCGAATATAGTACGAGGACCAACCCCTCTGTCCTGATGGACCCTGGACAACATACAATACTCTGTAAAAGTCCCTTGAGTCTGATAACTCATTCATTGTGTGCCGTAGGTTGAAAACTGTACTTATGGTTAAGAAGAATTACACCGCTGTTCAATGCTCCTTACCTAACCATCCACTGATATAGGTAAATGTCGTCGACATAATATCAAAAGGTATATCTCACTCTATGAAAATAGACGTACAGATATATCAATTTGAAATTGGTGCACAACAGCGGATATTCAAAACCAAATATTTGCCGACCGGCAAACAGCCCAGGCGATCTCCTCAAATATCACCGATTACAACGAATCCCGATATAATGAGGATGATCACCCAATTTCCAATAACTTACTCCCACTCATCATCTGTAAAACCATATAGATGTGAGAATCATACCTGGTAAATACATACCCTGGAGTAAGTATCTAATCGGGAAATCAGTTTTCTTTTAACAGTACACAGTGAACTGAAACATTGAAATGTTTCGATGGGGTATCCTGGTATTCCTAGTAATGCCTCTACCATTATCCAGATTCACAACTATAACCGTATAATTCTTTGCCACTTCTCCAAATCCCTTCATATGTCTTTAGTCTTTACCTTCTGCACACCCTTTTAGGCCAAATGGTTTTCTTCCTTCCCTACCGTTCGGCACCAGCCTATGGTTTGGAAGAAGACTATCCAATAAGCATATTGGGTGTACTGTCCCAATCCTAGGAACACTCGCAATGAGAGAGGATGAAGATAAAAGACAACCGAATAAACCTTATTCCTATTTCTCCTGAACCAGAATCCATCCCCGAACTGGAACAAGTTCCATTCGAGTTCGTATATAACCATACGATGGAGTATCCAAATAAACTGTGGATCTTCGTAGTGATACGGAGTGTCCTGGAGAAATACAAAGGTGATGTGGGAGTGGTAACGAAATATTTGGTTTGGTCATGAATATCTGTTGCAATTTACTTTGCCCTCTTACTAATCCCTTGCTTTGTCTGAACTTAATACCTTCTGCACACCATCGTTATGCTAATTGGTTTTCTTCATTCCCTACCGGTCGGCACCAGCCTAAGGTTTGGAAGAAGACAATCCAATTTGCGTAATAGGTGTACTACCCCTAAACCAAGGAGCACTCGTAACCTGAGAGAGGGTAAAAGGAAAAGACAACTGAATAATCCTATCCGTTTTCTCCAGAACCGGAAACCATCCTCGAATAAATTCTTTCGAGTTCGTATCTAACCATACGATGGTTTTGTCCAATGGAAGTGGACGTTCGTAGTAAAACGGGGTGTCCTGGAGAAAAGGGTAAAAGTAGGAGTGGCAATGAGGTTTGCAACTCTGACAATCCAAAAGCCGGTGTTTAAGAAGGTTCGGTCAACTTGGTCACTGAGTCAAAGTCTTAGGGTCGGGTCAATGGTCGCTGCCAAAGAGAGAGAAAAGAAACACTCAGCGTGCACTCTAACCTAGATCAGAATGGTTACCAATTTATCTAATCTGGAATCCTCCCACTGTACCTCAAATTCTCCTCCAAACCTGAAAGAAGAATTAGTCGGGGTTACCCGAGGAGTAAACCAACTCATCAGTGGGAATCGGGATCCAACTCTCATCGCATGATAACGTGACGGAATCCGCTCACGGTATCACACTCCAGAAGGTATGCGCATATATGGCAAGTTTCAGTTCTTTTGAAACTCCCGATGTGATTT
The DNA here is from genome assembly GCA_030015575.1 of Agapanthus africanus. Classification (NCBI taxonomy): domain Eukaryota; kingdom Viridiplantae; phylum Streptophyta; class Magnoliopsida; order Asparagales; family Amaryllidaceae; genus Agapanthus; species Agapanthus africanus. The sequence goes on from CM057337.1 coordinate 421,210,709, forward strand.
CTGCCCCATGCTCTTATGACCTTGACTAAGGCCAACAAATCATAAGTCACATGTCAAGTTCTACCCGTCATTGTCCAGGTTGATTTGAACCCACCCGTACAAGCCCTTGACTAAGGCCAACAAGGCTATACGACTGTCCCAAACCAACGCATCTATCTATGCAGCATATGAATACCCAATAGCTACCAAACACTGTGCCTTGACTAAGGCCAACAAACACAGCTTGAATACTATTGACTACCCATATGAAACGACGGAGGGCTACGAATGATTTCTGGCGAAAACCTTTAACGTAGTGAACTTGATATCGTTGAAGGAACGGATAGCTTTTAAAAATATAGTGACGAAAACCGTTGCTAAAGAGGTCACTCCCTGTGAGGGGATCTCGGCTCTTTCCCCGTAGAATGGGGTGCAGGATATTCCAAATGAATACCGCGATGCAAAGCAAAAGTAATCGGCTATAGTGAAGTTAATGCCCTGACGCAAACTTCTGTCCAAGGGGTCACTCCCGGTGAAGGGATCTCGGCCCTTGCCTCGTCGACTGAGGAGCAGGATATTCCAATGAATACCACGATGCAAAACAAAAGTAAACGTCCTTGCAATAACAGCTTTTTGAAAAGTGTTCCAACAACATCAGATTAGGTTTGTTTAACTTGCATTGATCCGAATCAACGCAGTCCCATCAATTGATCACACCACAAAGAACGAAAATATACTGACGTACGTATAGGCCATCCGCATTCGCCACTGGGTCCCGTCATCACCCGTTAGGTTAGCTAACTAACGGCAGAGCGGGGACTGGACTAGCGCGGATGAAAAACATATACAACATCTACTAATATATATACCAATATATAGTATTTCGCTCAAGGCGTGAATAAAATGCAACATCACAGAAATGTACAGCATCACAGAACAATACAGATATCTGGGATCCCCGGGTTTCACAGAGCCACTACTGAAACCCGACGTTCCCCTGGTCGTGTGGATAGCCTGTGCAATGAAATCCTATACCCCCTACGAGTGCGGCGAATAGCCAGCCAATCCTGGAGTGAAGCCCCCTCCGTCCCAATGCCATGAGATGCGGGCTTGTTGCCTTCTAGAACCCGGCTATCCGTGCACCCCTCCGCGGGGTAATCCTAGTACAGAAAGTAAAATATACATACAACGGGTACATCGACCGCAACCAGGTCGTGCCCCAAAAGAATAATACAAACAGGCAGTGACGGCAGTCCACAAGTCGGACGCTCGCCCCGCAATATCAAATGTACATAATACAACAAAACTGAACTAGCATTGCATCCAGGCTATCCCCCACGACCGATCCGCAACATCACAGCAAATACATAGAACATCAACGTGAAAGTCACGTTCGCAAATCCGTCTAACCGGGCTATAGCAGTTAGACCGGATTTACCGATCGAGTGACATTCACGGTCGCAGATATAATGTAAATACTGTGAAAAATGTGTTTAAAAAATTTCCGATTGATCAAACAATTAACAAGTGGGCCCCAAAGAAAACTGTAGCACTCACAGAAAAAATTGGCCCAACTTTAATCTTCCAGAAAGCACATTTTCAACTCCGAAACATTCTGCAAAGTTTTGGAGGGATGAACAGTAAAACTTGCGGCGGAAGCGCGGCCAAAGTAGGGTTTTGGCCGCCCTTCCGCGGTGGAATGGTAAGTTCATGTTCCAAAATTTTTACAGTATGCTTCTAATTCCCTGCACATCACTCTGAGACAACCTGAAAAATTTTTGGACTCAAAAAAAAAATTCGACAGAAACTGATGTGGTTGAAATACGTGTTTTCGGTACTTTGTTCGATCGGAAACGTAAAACACATCAAACGAAGCTAGACGAAGTTAATGGCGAGGCTCTGATACCACTGTTCGTGCACGGCGGCGCCTCGGCCGTCAATCCGACGCCGGAATGCGGAAACGGTGATAAACTTAAATTTTGCGGACTTTGCAAACCGGCACCACCGCGCACTAAACTCCGGATCGTAATCATTAACAAGTCTAAGCTAACAATAAGAAAGGGAAGAGATATACCGAGCGATCCAAGTCCTCCGGTCTTCATCTCCACTCCGATCTCCTCGCGGGATCTCCGTCCGTCTCCTCCTCGTCGGAAAGGGCACCATGAAGCCGGGTACTTTTACGGGCTCCCACCTCAATACCGAGGCAACTCGGGCGCGAAGTTGGCTAGCCGACGCGCCCAAGATTTGCTGTAGAATATAGTGTAGAGTAGTTGTCTCTTTGTGGTTTTATGAAGTTACCATTTTGGAGGAATTTTGCACAAGAGTTTTCATGGATGCTTGCAAGAAAAACAATGGAGCATGCAAAAGAAAATCAGCTCGGCCAAAAAAAGCCATCAGCCCCAAAAATTAGTTTTGTGCTCTCTGGAAATTAATATGTGTGAAGAGTGCACACATAAAAACTATGTAAAGGAAATCAAAAACCTTCACAGCACACAAAAAGAGGGGGGGTCCACCAAATGATATGAATGAATTATATATCACAAATTAAACCCCTTGCTCAAAAAAAAAAAAAACACAACCTGTTCTCCATGGCAGGAATAGTGGCCGGCCCACACTCCCTGCACAAAGGTTAAAAGCACAATCCCCTATATAATAAATTAATCACTCCATCTCCATCAATCCAGCACAGTGGCCGACCCACTTCAATTTCCAACACCAAAACCCATACCTATCCTTACCATAATTAATGCAAGGGATGGAGCATGGCAATATGCAAAGAACCCCTCCACAAGATGTTATTTGCAAACTGCAAATAACCCCCTCCATCGGAAAAGTCCGGCCGGGAAAGAACAAAGGAAAACCGGCCGGAACGGAATGCAAACTGGCAACTCCAGAAAACTGGTCCCGTAATAAATTACAGGAAAACCCCGATACTGTGCATACACACCCGCATTTGTATTCCGACCGGATACAAATGCAAAGAGACAAAACTACATTATCAAATACTAAGATCCGGCTTAAGCCAAAGCCGGCTAGTAAAAAACCGTCCGATCACGATCCGTGCAATACCGCACGTATCTGATCGAACCCTGCCATATCTCCATACGGCCTCTACAGCGTTTCGCCCGAAAGCTTGAGTAACAGAATGAGTGGTGGACTCTAAAGACTCGTCAATACTATGGCTATGGATTTAACCACTAGCCCGTCAGAGGTATAAGCCAATACGTAACGAGCCACCAGCTATTGACTAAAAGAGACGTCGATGAGCGAACTCATCCTGACACCCTACTGAGCCTGTCAGTGACAATATCCGTACAGTCCGGTCCGTTCGTCTATGAGCATCGCATGGCGGGCCTAGGGGGTTGGTAAAAGTCAGACCCCCAAAAGCGGTACAAGTCGTGTCGTAGTGTAGCCCAGAACACCCTGAGATACTACTGGAATACCTACCAGTAAATCTCCTGCCTTGGCCAAGGACTTTGTGTAATGGCTCTCCTAGACACAGCGCGACCTCACCCCCAATACCGGGAGAGACGAACCCCCGAAGATCCGCTCACTGCCTCCATGTGGCTCGGGACTGTACCCAACTAAAACCTGTTTGCACGACTCCTTTGAGCCGTGGTAGGGTAGTAATCAAAGTACAGTGGGAACTCACACGAGACAAATGACGATCCCCAGGTCGATGAACTAACCTGCACACATGTCACCAGGGAACTGCCATCTGACGTCTGGTATATGACCAACTAGCATGTTCCCGGCGAGTCCTGTCCGGTGTACTCATAACCCAATGAGCACCTGTATACATCTTAGGTGATCCAACTGACACCAGTGGCTTGTGAGACCGGCCACCGCCCCTCGTCGGGGTCTCGACTGTATACACTAGTCTACTAATGGAGTATCGATGCCCGGTCTCGAAACTCCCACGACTAGGGACCTTTTAAGGATATGCTTGTAGACCCCCAGCTCCCACTTATATGATCGCCCTCATACTGCTGGTGGTCAAGCAAGAATCCTAGGGGCTCTATCAACGTGTAATAGCGACGTGTCAGGTCACCTAAAGCAGTACACGATGATAAAGGTAAACCAGATAGCATACTATCATCTCGAGTAAGACTGTCCTACCGGGATAGGTCCTCCCTCAATCATTACAATCACGTACCTGTGACCTAATAATTGACTCTGAGGGCACTATCTCCAACAGGTTTAGTGTAGAGATTTAACTTAGGTTAGATGAATGGTTAGGGTTAGACATGAGACAAGAATGGTGGACTTGTTCAAAGCTTCAAGAAGCTTCAACCAAAAACAAACAAAGCCACCATTTCTTTTTCTCTTTATCTTTTCCAAAACAATAATAAATGGATAAATAAATAAGAGAAAAGAAACCCTAACCATTCACTAAACATGGTTTAATCTTTACACAAACCCAAATGAGCAAGCATCATCAAACTTGATACAATCTTGTGCACAAAAATATATCATATACACAATGTGCACTTCAAGTGAGAAAATCCTTTTAAAGTGAACCAATACTAGTTAATGCAAAGTAATATATCAAATATATAATTATGCATTAAATCATTAAATCAATACTTGATTTAACGATCCGGTCATATCGCATATAACCGACTAATATCTAATGTATCATCTTATCGAAACAATCCTTGATTCGATAACTAGGTTATATCGCATACAACCTTTCGACACATTCATCGCGAGAATGGAATACGGTATTGTTGGGGTAAAAATTTACACCCCCGTTGACCGAGTCAAATTCAAGGTCAACCCCAAGCCAGGTGGGCCTAAGCCCAGGTTAAGTGGGCCCATGCCCAAGTCGAGCCCGCGGCCAGCCTCCTCCATGCTAAAATATAGATCATGTAGTAAATAATTTTCATGTAATTTTTTATACATGAATGTATGCAAAATGGGCATAAAGCCAAATTTTTGTAAGCCCATGGCTTATGTGCAAAAATGAAATGGCACATGAGCCATGGGATAGACAAAAATGCCATTTTTGTAAAGCCCAAGGGGCTATATGTAAATATGTAAGCCTATATAAGGCAAAATGATGATGAATAAAGTAACACTTTTCATTCCCCCAAAAATAGGGTTCTTTGTGCCTCCTGCTCCTCCAAGGTTCTAAACCTTCTCATTTCTTTGAATTAAATCAAGAGTTTTACTCTTTCTTTTCTAAAACCAAGTAGTTTTCCACCACAAAACCCACAAAGGGGAACTTGGATCTGTCATCAGATCTTAAAAAGGAGAGATTTTAAGATTTCAAATCTCTTGATCTTCAAGATCCAGCAAGCAACAGGAGGAAGAAGAAGAACCACTTCCATTAAACCCAGAACACATTCAGGAGCCCGACTCCTCTCTGATTTCTCTTTGAGAAATCTTTTTTTCAGGCTAAAAGTCTCTTGTCCTCTCCAGCGCGCAGCGCAAGTGCACAAAGCGCCCGCGTGCCGACACGTGGCGCGCTGCGCGCGCTTGCGCAAGTGCGCAAAGCGCCCGCGTGCCGACACGTGGCGAGCGCGCTTGCTTGCGCACCTGCGCCCTTGCGCAAGTGCGCAAAGCGCCCGCGTGCCGACACGTGGCGCGCGCGCGCTTGCGCACCTGCGCGCAGCGCTCATGCGCAAAGCGCCCACGTGCCGACACGTGGCGCGCTTGCGCCTGAGCGCACAGTACCTACGCGCACAGCGCCCAAGGTGCTCCCCCACGCATCCTTTGGATGCCTTTCCCCCTTTATTTATATATATATGTATATATATACATTTGTATACAAATGTACACATACACATACTCCGCAACATTCTCCTCCTCCAAAAAATTTTCGGGCCGGGGCGCTGTCCCGAACCCCGCAAGGGGGCTGCTAGCCCCCTTGACCCCCAGCCCGCTATCCGGGTAGCGGGACCCCCGTAAAAACTCTGCGTGGCTCCCGATATATCCAAAACCCCCATTTCAAAACAAAACACACGTACACTGCACATTGAGTTCGCATGACCAGTTTAACCCGTTAATCGGAGGTTCCCCCGCCCCAAAGGCGAGGGGTAATTAACGGCAGCTTAGTCCGCGGCTGCCGGAGATTCGGATCCCCACAATCATTAAACCCCCGCCTACCCTAGGCAGGGGGAATCTGTAGTATACGCCTGACAAGCGCGCGCGTATTCCCATCTCAATGGGGTGACGAAAAACACCCTACAGGTTCTGGCACGCCCGGTGGGACCGATCTCTCCTCCCATATTTTGGGTTAAGCGTTCATGCGAACTCAATCAATATACATACCTGTATTTATACTAAAAATATTGTTTTTTCATGCAGATTTTCAAGAAATCACCTTTCGACGATGTCTCCGATGATGAACTCAGCTCTCAGCACGGCTCCCGTCTCCTACACGATGAGGATAGACTCTAGGACAGTCCTCCCGGCCAGTCTCGGACGACAATGGGAGGAGCCGCTGCTACCATTCGGTTCTATTATGTTCATGCCAGTTGGCGCTATCCCAGCTCCTCAAGCCCCGGTGGCAGACAAACCGGTCTCGAAAGGCAGGAGACCAAATGTGGTGATCTCAAGGGCGCCCCAACCCAAACGCAAGTCGGTGTCTGAACGAATTTCCTTGGCCCCAGCTGGGGGCAAGGCCATCAACACCAATAAAGCTACAACGCGTCCTGAGCAAGCTCCAGCGGTGCCCTTAACCACTGCTCGATCGGGTGTCTTCTCTAAGCTCCCCTATGATCAACTCACAATGGCTTCCCGGGTAGCAGATGCCCGCCAAGCCTTCAAAATTGAGAAGCTGAGGGAGAAAAGGCTCAGATATAGAGCCAACAAAAGGGCTAGGGCTACTGCCAGGCTAAACCTCATGAGGTTCGAAGAACAGGGTTACCCCGCCAAAGATGAGGGGATGGCTGAATGTGTTATCCACACTGTCTACGTGGTGGGCACGCGCAGCAAGAGCAAGGACGGGGCTACCACATCTCAAATCCAATCTGGCTTGAATGTGGTTGCCACTTCCCAAGAACAGCCGCCTCCGCTGGATGATGAAAACCCTCTCGATGAGGCTGATAGGCAGAGAGAGCCCTCAATTCATGAGGAGTCAGGCTCGGAAAGCGAAGATGAGCCAACTTTCCGTCCTAAGACCGCAGAGCAGCAACTTCTCCAAGAGCTCCGAAAACAGCTCAGAAGCAAAGATAAGGAGATGGCCAAGCTCTACTCAAAGATCGACTACTTGACAAATGTCGTCTTACGGCTTACGGCCCAACTTGCCTCTCAGCCGCCCAATCAAGCACAGGGCTCAGCTCATGAACCGGGAAACGGTGTCCCGAGACAGCCGACGCCCGTTCCCTCAAATCCAAAAGTAGGCGGACCACATGAAAATCAGTCGCATCCTATCTCAGCAAATGTCTTGGCTACCGATGACAGTAGCCCGCTAACTCAAGATCAAATCATGGATTTGGTTGCCAGCAAAGTCAAAACATTGGTGGCCGAAGCCGAAGCGCAAAAAGATATCAGCAGTAGTGGGAGACCATATCCTGCTCAGTATGATCTGGTGGAATTTCCTAGCGGCTATGTCATCCCTAAATTCGGAAGATTCGATGGGACGGGAAATGCGAATCAACACATCGCCCACTTCAAAGCCTCTTGCGGGAATACTAGGGGCAATGATGCGCTTCTCCTCCGCCAGTTCGTTAATAGCCTGACCGATGTTGCTTTCGACTGGTACGCGAGCATACCAGATGGCTCCGTTACTACTTTCGTCCAAATGGAATCTTTGTTTCGACAAAGGTTCATGAGCGTCAGCGATAAGATCATCATTGCCGAGCTCGTAAGGACCAAGCCCAAGAACAACGAAAGCAACACGGATTTTATAACCCGATGGCGCAATCTCTCCGTCAAATGTGAACCACCGATAGAGCAGGACCAATTTGTCAGTCTCCTCGTCGGAAATCTCAACAATTGGATGGCCCCGTTTCTATGCACCGCGGGTCTCAAAACATTCCAAGAGCTGACCAGGAAAGTTCAGATGCTGGAACGCTCAAAGCAGGAGTCCTCCTCGGATTCCCAAAATAACAATAGGTCATGGAGAAACCGAAAGGACGATAATCGCAAAGGCGGAGATCCCGACGATTCTGAATCTTTCAATGCTTCGGCTAACCGAAATAAGCAAGGGTTGAGCGGGCCTAATGCCAACCAGCTTCGGAAGCCAATGTTCGGAGAGGGGGGGGGAATCTCCACTGAAAGAGAAGCTGGATAAGGTCTATTCCTTCAGAAGGGACAAAATCCGTAAAATATTCAAAGACGCCCTGAAGAACGGTCTACAACTGCCAGAGTCAAAAAGACCGCAGGAAGCGAATAGGACCGACGACCCAAAATACTGCCCCTATCACAGAGTGATAGGTCATGCCATTGAGGACTGCTTCGTCTTCAAAGATTGGGTCGAAAAGCAATACAAGGCAGGAGAGATAGAACTGTCCAAAGGCGTGTTAACAAACAGTCAAGCTGCAACCGCCAATTTCATACAAACGGAGACCGAAGTTCTTTGTGAAACCGATTCTCTCAGGCATCTGTCTTTCTCTGAACACAGTCGACCTCTAAGTCGTTAAACTGGGAATGTAAAAAAAAATGTAAATAAAAAAAAATGTGTAAATAAAAGAAAAATAAAGAAAAGCCGAAATGATGGGGCAACTCGCAATAAAAATCAGCGAGTAAAAATAAAAATGAAAATAAAGCCGAAATGATGGGGCAACCGCGAATAAATAGCCGAAATGATAGGGCAATCGCGATCTTCGCGATAAGAAAAGCTGAAATGATAGAGCAATCGCGGTAAAACAAAAAAAAAGTAAAGCAAAAACAAAACCAAAAAAAAAAAAGGGAAACAAAACAACGGCGAATGATGAGTCGCTCCTGGTACCATATTCCAGTGCAGCGATGCAGACGCCAACCAAAATCCAATTTCTCAAAATTCTCCGGCCCTACGGCCAGTCCCCAAATTGACTACCGTATACAATCCACGGGCTCAAATAATTCTCAGTATACCCATGCCCCACCGCAACCACCAGTTACGTGGCTGGTCTCCGCCTTTGGAATTATGCTTCATTGGAAAGACCCACTCATGTGTCCTCACGATGCATGAGGAGAACAAACCTTCGTGAGATCCTTACGACTCACCAAGGAAAAACACACTTAGGAGTCCTCACGACTCTTAAGGAGAAAATACACCTGCGGGATCCTTACGACTCGCAGGGAGAAAATACCTTTATGGGACCCTCACGGCCCATAAAATTGAAAAGTCTTAGGTGATAGGGATCCAAACCTGTCTCCTAAGCAATCGCTCCCCAATCCCCAAGTAGAGAATGATGAGTCGCTCCTGGTACCATATTCCAGTGCAGCGATGCAGACGCCAACCAAATTCCAAATCCCAATCCCCAAGTGGCGAATGATGAGTCGCTCCTGGTACCATATTCCAGTGCAGCGATGGAGACGTCAACCAAATTCCAAATCCCAATCCCCAGCGGCGAATGATGAGTCGCTCCTGGTACCATATTCCAGTACAGCGATGCAGACGCCAACAGTGTCCCAAAATTTTTCCGGCCCTACGGTCTGGATCATACATCCTGCAAAACCGTATACAATCCACGGACGCAAAACGATCCCAATCTCTCCCAAGTCCTATCGGCGAGACCACATTCAAAGTCCCACCGGCAGGGAAGATTCCAAAAAAAAAAAAATGAAAAAAAAATGAAAAAAAGGAAAAAAAAGGAAAAAAAAGGAAGAACGGTATGTCCACAAGCAAAATGGGCACGGATGAAAACCCGAAAGGGCTCCGTGAGTAAAAACAGCAGGACTGCCGGCGAGTTTGTGAAAACCCGAAAGGGCGCAAACTCGTAAAAAAAGAAGAAGAAATGAAATACACTCGTAAAGTCCTCTCGACTTTGTGAGGAGAAAATTCCCGCGTGAGATCTTTATGACTCACAAAGGAGCAATACACTTAGGAGTCCCCACGACTCCTAAGGAGAAAATATACCTACGAGATCCTTTCGACTCGTAGGGAGAAAATGCTTTTATGGGACCCTCACGGCCCATAAAATTGAAAGGCCTTAGGCGACAGGGATCTAAACCTGTTTCGTAAGCCACCAATTCCCAAATCCTCTCGGGGCACATGATGAGTTGCTCCTGGCATTATTCCAGTGCAGCAATGCAGATGCCAAACAAACCACATCCAAATCCTCTCGGGGCAAATAATGAGTTGCTCCTGGCATTATTTCAGTGCAGCAATGCAGATGCCGACAAAAAAAAACCAAAATCCCCAAACCCTCTCATGACAAATGATGATTCGCTCCTGGTACCATATTCCAGTGTAGCGATACTGATGTCAACCCAAATCAAATCAACCAACAAGCTCTGTGTCGGAATCATGCTTCGTCTCAGAATGTGCACCCCGTGTCGAAATGATGGTTCGCCTCGGTGTATTTGCCTTCCCTGTAGGAATTATGCTTCGGCTCGGAATCAACCAACGACCTCCTCGTCGGAATTATGCTCCACCTCGGAATCAAGTCAACCAGCAAGCTCTGCGTCGGAATTATACTTCGTCTCAGAATGCACCCCGTGCTGAAATGATGTTTCACCTCGGTGTACCTGTCTTCCCTGTCGAAATTATGCTTCGTCTCGGAATCAAGTCAGTCAACAAGTTCTGCGCCGGAATCAAGCTCCATCTCGGAATTTACCCCGTGTCGAAATCATGCTTCGCCTCGGGATATCTACCTTCCCTGCTGGAATTATGCTCCGCCCATCGGAGAGATGCTCCGAACTCTGGAATTATGCTCCGCCCATCGGAACGATGCTCCGATCTCTGGAATTATGCTCCGCTCTTTGGAAAGATGCTCCGAACTCTGGAATCATGCTCTGCCCTTCGGAATGATGCTCCGAGTCCTGGAATTATGCTCCGCTCTCTGGAATTATGCTCCGATCATCGGAATGATGCTCCGATCTCTGGAATCATGCTCCGCTCTTCGGAAAGATGCTCCGAACTCTGGAATCATGCTCCGCCCTTCGGAATGATGCTCCGAATCCTGGAATTATGCTCCGCTCTCTGGAATTATGCTCCGATCATCGGAATGATCCTCCGATCTCTGGAATTATGCTCCGCCCATTGGAACGATGCTCCGATCCCCTGGAATTATGCTCCGCAAAACGGAATGATGCTCCGACCCTGGAATTATGCTCCGCGCTTCGAAATGATGCTCTGACGTTGGAATTATGCTCCGCAAAACGGAATGATGCTCCGACCCTGGAATTATGCTCCGTGCTTCGAAATGATGCTCTGACGTTGGAATTATGCTCCGCGAATCGGAATGATACTCCGATCCTCGGGAATCATGCTCCCCGGGATAATGCTTCGCCTCCGGAATGATGTTCCACTTTGAAGTTCAGCTTTAAGATCCATCAATTTCATGCACACAACTCAAATGTGCGGTGTGCATTTATTGATGGGGGGCACTTTGTTGGGGTAAAAATTTACACCCCTGTTGACCGAGTCAAATTCAAGGTCAACCCCAAGCCAGGTGGGCCCAAGCCCAGGTTAAGTGGGCCCATGCCCAAGTCGAGCCCGCGGCCAGCCTCCTCCATGCTAAAATATAGATCATGTAGTAAATAATTTTCATGTAATTTTTTATACATGAATGTATGCAAAATGGGCATAAAGCCAAATTTTTGTAAGCCCATGGCTTATGTGCAAAAATGAAATGGCACATGAGCCATGGGATAGGCAAAAATGCCATTTTTGTAAAGCCCAAGGGACTATATGTAAATATGTAAGCCTATATAAGGCAAAATGATGATGAATAAAGTAACACTTTTCATTCCCCCAAAAATAGGGTTCTTTGTGCCTCCTGCTCCTCCAAGGTTCTAAACCTTCTCATTTCTTTGAATTAAATCAAGAGTTTTACTCTTTCTTTTCTAAAACCAAGTAGTTTTCCACCACAAAACCCACAAAGGGGAACTTGGATCTGTCATCAGATCTTAAAAAGGAGAGATTTTAAGATTTCGAATCTCTTGATCTTCAAGATCCAGCAAGCAACAGGAGGAAGAAGAAGAACCACTTCCATTAAACCCAGAACACATTCAGGAGCCCGACTCCTCTCTGATTTCTCTTTGAGAAATCTTTTTTTCAGGCTAAAAGCCTCTTGTTCTCTCCAGCGCGCAGCGCAAGTGCGCAAAGCGCCCGCGTGCCGACACGTGGCGCGCGCGCTTGCGCACCTGCGCGCTTGCGCAAGTGCGCAAAGCGCCCGCGTGCCGACACGTGGCGCGCGCAGCGCTTGCGCACCTGCGCGCTTGTGCAAGTGCGCAAAGCGCCCGCGTGCCGACACGTGGCGAGCGCGCTTTCTTGCGCACCTGTGCGCATGCGCAAGTGCGCAAAGCGCCCGCGTGCCGACACGTGGCGCGCGCGCTTGCGCAAGTGCGCAAAGCGCCCGCGTGCCGACACGTGGCGCTGCGCGCGCTTGCGCACCTGCGCGCAGCGCTCATGCGCAAAGCGCCCACGTGCCGACACGTGGCGCGCTTGCGCCTGAGCGCACAGCACCTACGCGCACAGCGCCCAAGGTGCTGCCCCACGCATCCTTTGGATGCCTTTTCCCCTTTATTTATATATATATGTATATATATATATTTATATACAAATGTACACATACACATACTCCGCAACATTCTCCCCCTCCAAAAAATTTTCGGGCCGGGGCGCTGTCCCGAACCCCGCAAGGGGGCTGCTAGCCCCCTTGACCCCCAGCCCGCTATCCGGGTAGCGGGACCCCCGTAAAAACTCTGCGTGGCTCCCGATATATCCAAAACCTCCCTTTCAAAACAAAACACACGTACACTGCACATTGAGTTCGCATGACCAGTTTAACCCGTTAATCGGAGGTTCTCCCGCCCCAAAGGCGAGGGGTAATTAACGGCAGCTTAGTCCGCGGCTGCCGGAGATTCGGATCCCCACAATCATTAAACCCCCGCCTACCCTAGGCAGGGGGAATCTGTAGTATACGCCTGACAAGCGCGCGCGTATTCCCATCTCAATGGGGTGATGAAAAACACCCTACAGGTATCACATACACGCATTATTCTCGGTCCCGCACATATCTCATATGCGCTCCTATTTCGTTTCGCTTGAGCCAGGAAACCTCTGTGTAGGACTCTAAAGACTCGTCAATACGCCGGTAGCAGATGATGATCATATCAAGCACCCATAAGCCGCAAGCGGTCTGCTAAACGTAACGGCCACCCGGGTATTGAGCGATCAGAAGATCGACGAGCAAGCCCGCTCACACTCCTGTGAATCCAACCAGTAACACTTACCGTACAGTCCGGTCTGTTCGTCTGATATGCCGCATATCTCGCCTAGGGGTGGTAAACGTCAGACCCCAGTAGCTCGATAAGTCATGCCGACGTGAAGTCCATGACATGTGTGAAACTACTGATAACACTTACCAGTAGGTCACTGCAACCCTGGCCAGGGATTTCCTGTTATGGCCAGTCGAGCATAGCGCAACATCAACCCCCAATACCGGGAGAGACGAATCCCCTCCTATCGCTCATTGCCTCCATGTGAATCGGGACTGTACCCAAAAACCACCTGTTTGCACGACTCAGTAGAGCCGTGGTAGGGTGGAAATCAAAGCACAGTGGGAGACACACAAGACTCTATGACGATCTCTGGTCAACAGACTAAGCTGTACCAGTGTCACCAGAGAACTGCCATCTGACGTGAGGTATAATACCATCTGGGAGTTCTCGGCGAGTCCGTTCAGTGTACCCAGTCTCCACTGAGCACCTGTATACCATCTCTGATGTCAAACACCAATGGATATGGGATCATCCATCGCCCATCGCATGGGTCGAGAAGATATACGCTAGTCTACTCTGGAATATCGATGCCCCGTCTCGATATTCCCTCGACTAGGAACATTGAAGGATGTACTCATGGACTATCCAGGCCCCACTAGTTGTTAGTTGTATGTATGCCCTAGAGGCCAGTATTGTACAGATGATGTATATTATATTGGATGCTTGGACATATATATAGAGATGACTTTCTTTCTCGATATGATAGTATACTATCTGGTTACTCTTTATCTTAACATGTACACTAGTCTCTTTATACTGTCTTGTAGTTACATGTTGGTAAAGCCCTTAGGATGTGTACTTGACTACCTGGACTATGATGCATATCATACCAGTGGGGACATGGTAGTCCATAAGTACATCCTTCAAGGTCCCTAGTCGTGGGTGTATCGAGACGGGGCATCGATATACCAGAGTAGACTAGCGTATACGCTTCTCGACCCATGAGATGGGCGATGGATGATCCCATATCCATTGGTGTTTGACATCAGAGATGGTATACGGGTGCTCAGTGGAGACTGGGTACACTGGACGGACTCGCCGAGAACTCCCAGATGGTATTATACCTCATGTCAGATGGCAGTTCTCAGGTGACACTTGTACAGGTTAGTCTGTAGACCCGAGATCGTCATAGAGTCTTATGTGATTCCCACTGTGCTTTGATCTCTACCTTACCACGTCCATGAGGGCGTGCAAAACGGTGGTCTTTGGGTACAGTCCCGAGTCACATGGAGGCAATGAGCGATAGGAGGGGTTTCGTCTCTCCCGGTATTGGGGGTTGATGTTGCGCTGTGCTCGATTGGCCGTAACAGGGAAGTCCCTGGCCAGGGCTGATCAGAGATTTGCTGGTAAGTGTTACCAGTAGTTTCTCGACCCGTTATGAGCCTCACATCGGCACGACTTATCGGTTATTGGGGTCTGACGTATACCACCCCTAGACTTGATATGCGACATATCAGACGAAGAGACCGGACTGTACGGTAAGTGTTACTGGTCGGATTCGCAGGAGTGTGAGCGGGCTAGCTGGTCGATCTTCTGATCGCTCAATACCCGGGTGGCCGTTACGTTTAGCAGACCGCTTGCGGCTTGTGGGTGCATGATATGATCATCATCTGCTACCGGCGTATTGACGAGTCTTTAGAGTCCTACACAGAGGTTTCCTGGCTCAAGCGAAACGAAATAGGAGCGCATATGAGATATATGCGGGACCGAGAATAATGCGTGTATGTGATACCGTATTAGATTCTCGCGATTAATGTTTCGATTGGTTATATGAGATATGACCTAGTTATCGAATCATTGATTCGATAAATCGATGCATTGAATACTAGTCGGTTATGTGCGACATGACCGGATCATTGAATCAAGTGTTGATTTAATGATTTAATGTATAATTATATATTTGATATATTACTTTGCATTAACTAGTATAGGTTCACTTTAAACGGATTTTTCTCACTTGATTTGCACATTGTATATGTGATATATTTTTGTGCACCTTTTTGTATCATGTTTGATGATACTTGATCATATGGTTAAATGAATAGAATTAAACCATGGTTATTTTGTAATTAGGGTTTTGCATATTTATTTATTCATTTATTTGTTTATTTATGTGGATAAATTCAAGATGAGAATGGTGGCAATTCTTGTTTTATGTTGAAGCTTCTTGAACCCTTGACTTTTGCAACCATTCTTGTCATCTTACTTAACCCTAACCCACTTAATTCACCATGGTTTATTCTCTACACTTAACCTTAGTCAAGTTATGATAAGTATTGAATTGATTATTCATTTAACACAAGACTTATCATAACTAGCTCATCTTCTTCTTCTTCTTCAAGCTTGCTACATCAATGGCAACTTGAGTTTTAGTGAGAGAAATCCAAATCTAAAGTGAACCCACCTCCTATTTCTTCATCCTCTACCTCTTGCCAAGTGGTTTTGGGTGTTTTCTTCACAAGTTTCACTACTTGGTGAAGTCGGAGCTTGAACTAGTGCAACCTCGACGTAGATCGTCTTTGACACGAAGCCGACGACCTTGCTCGCCCGTTTTCCGATGAAGCCGACGAATGAGTCGAGGATTCATGATGGACAGCGAGGGCATGACCACGTGGAGCTAAGGAGGTGGAAATCCGGATCTACAAAGGTTGTAGCATCTAACTTCTAGTTAAGTAGTTAACTAGTTTTTAGTTTCGCCTAAACATCTAGTCTAAGATCCGTAGTCTAGGGTTTCTCGGCACCATTTTTTTTAAATTGGCATGTTCGATGCCTTGTGAGACCTCACTAGGGTGCCTAGGAACCCTACAGTGGTATCAGAGCCTAGCTAGAGCCTTAGGCGAAGTCTAGACGCGATTTGAAGCCCGAACGAACCCGAAACCCTAAACCAAACATGCTCTCTGTACATTTTCTAAAATCTGGGATTTTTCAATACTAAAAATATGCAGAAAAATAAGCAGGAAATTATAAGGTTTACTGTGAAATTCGTGAGCGTAATTCCACTAAGCTAGCGCGGATCCGCGGCATGAGCATGGCTCATGCGGCGGATCCGCGGTCGTACGACCTAATTATTTAAAGAATTTTACACAGTAATCCTTAGTTTCCAGTGGTGATTTTCCTGGGTATTTTTAATAATTATTCAAGAGTTGAATTTTCTGGGGTTACTTTGGGGATTAGGTGTTTCGATCGGGGTATCAAATTTCGTCTTTGTGTATTTCCGGATAATTTTTAGAATATGTTAAAAAGTTCGACCGGATATAAATACCCAACTTTTCCCCTGTCGGGAAATTTCCAAGTGTTGGATTTTTCCGTAGTTTAACGACGTTCTAAGTAGTGCAAGTAACGCGATGGACCCTCTAGAAGACAACAAACCTTAACTCGATTATGTGACTGTCTTGAACTGCCCTTTGAACCTTCGGGTTTAGGGCAGTACGGCGTGCCACATGTGAGGCGTTGGCTTGACCCTTCTACGGCTGGTCCGTTGGTACTGAGGCACGAACTGAATGTTGTTAGACTTATTTCATGTGTTGAGTTGTATCGGGAAAACTTGGGTATTCGACTGCTCGATCGGAAAGTTTAACATTTTCTGTTTATCTGGAATGTGATACAATAATTGGAATTCACAAGTAGTTATGAGATAACTGAATGAAAGTTATAAATCTAGCAATTTAGTCCCATATGATATTGAAAAGAGTTTTCGATAATGAGACTAAAATGCGGGATTTATATCTGTTAGGCATGCGATGTCTAAAGAGGTCCAATTGTTGTAGTTTTACACTTTCTTTTCTGTGACCGTAAGTGTAGTATGTTCATATCGCCGGTTTCGTTGCTATACGTCAACGACAATTGGGGTATGCATACTTACTTACGTTGATGACATGTGATGTTATGTGTTGCTGGATATGTTATATTGGATCGTCGTGTTCGAATAGCCGGGGGTTTTTATGTGAGATGAGTGTTTTTCATTTTCATTCATGTAAAAACTTGTATGTAATATTCTTTTATTTGGGGCACTTCCAGGTAGCGGAAGTTGTCACCTTTTGTATATTATTTACTTTTCCGCATTAGGATAGACCCAAGGAGGGGAGCACAAGTAATCGGGTTCTGGGGTCCAGTGGGAGACCAACTCGAGGAGTCGAGTCCGGGTCTCCTAACCCTAGAATTGGCAGGGTTGCTTGCCGCTCTCGTAGGGGTCTAGAGGTGTGGGATTGGCTATTCGTTACGACCATGGAATCCGTGTTTTATACTGGCTCGTATTGAAAACACGGACGTCCTAGTATATCCAATATTTCATATGTTTATTCTGCTGCGATATCTGTGTTGTGACTCTGTGATGGATATAGTATATAGTATATATGATATATTATATAGACGTTACTTATGTTTTACACCCGCGCTAGCCCTGCCCTGCTCTGTCGTTAGTTACCTAACCTAACGGTGCACGAGGGGACATCGAGGCGAATGCGGATGGCATAAGTGTACGTCATATCTATCTGTGATGTTTAGGTATTTAAATGATGGGACTTCATTAATGTGATTAATGAAAGAAAGAAACCTAAGATGTTGTGGAATCGAATTTTAAAATAAAACAGGTAGCTACAGTTCTTGCTTTGCATAGCGGTATATATGATATACCCTGCACCTTATTTGATGAGGAAAGGACCGAGATCCCTTCACCGGGAGTGACTCCTTTAGCAATAACTGGCAGATGCTACACACTCGGTTTTTTTTTGATTGCTTTTATAGTTTCTGCTTTGCACAGTGATATATATGATATATCCCGCACCTCATTCGACGAGGAAAGGGCCGACGATCCCTTCACCGGGAGTGACCCCTTTAGCAAAACTGCAAAAGCCTCAAAATCACTCCATTTCAAAACTCCATTTGATTCTACAACGATATCAAGTTCATTACGCAATAGGTTTTCAGAAAAACCTGACGTAGCCCTCCGTCATTTCAGATAAGAACTGTTTAGTATTCGTGCTGCGTTTGTTGGCCTTTGTCAAGGCGTAGTGTGCGGTAGCTAAATAGTGATTATCTGCTTATGCATATGATGCAGATTGTTTCAGGATAGTCGTACGACCTTGTTGGCCTTTGCCAAGGGTCGTGCGGGTGGGTTTGATTCAATCAAGAAATGACGGGTTGAACTTGACTAGCATCCTGTGATTTGTTGGCCTTTGTCAAGGTCATAGGACACTAGGGGAAAAATATTATCGGGAATTTCAAGTGTTGAAATTTGCAATGAGATTGCATACCTTCTATGAGATAGTTGGATCCCGATACCCACTGCGAGTAAGAGTTACTCCTGGGAGAGTTTTACACATTACAATTAGCCGATCAAGTAGGTGTCTAGAAAGGTGTTAACGAGGTTACGCCTCTGGGAAAACGAGGTTTACAGTAATTAGGTTCGTGCGAAAGCACGGGGGACCTCCCTCAAAGTACCGACACTGGCCTGGCTGAAAGATTGGCGAACTTGTAGTGTGTAATTAATCCCGGCTAGTCTTTCCTTTTAGGGTTTGAAGGAAGATTTGATAAAAAGCAGTGGGAGCCATCCTGATTAGATAAGATAATAACCAATCTGATCTTGCACGAGCATACGCTAAAGTGTTTTCTTCTCTCTCTCTCCAGGTAGTGACCATTTCATGCCCTAATAAAGATAATAATATGGATGTATTGACCGAACCCGCATGTTATACTGTGCTGGGAAACGTTGGTTCCGTTCTTTCTTATAAGAGTTATAGGAATGAACAGGATATAGGGGAATGCCAGGATTCCCATGCCACCCGAATGAAGAAAGTACATGTTGATGCATTTTCTTCGGGTGTGTTCGTTACTGAGAACTGTTTTTCCATTTGCTCTACGTCCTGGGTATTAGATACCGGGTCAGGATCCCATATATGTAATCAGTTACATGGGCTAAGGAAAGGTAGAGAACTTGGAGAAGGTGATAAAGACATTAGAGTTGGAAATGGTGCAATTGTTGCAGCTAAGACTGTCGGGGAATATCACCTTGTATTACCAACTGGTGATACATTGGTTCTGAACGAATGCTATTACATGCCGAACCTGATATGCAACATTATATCGGTTTCTTTATTGAGTAAAGAGGGATATAATTTTGTATTGCAGGACAATGTTATGAACATTTTCCGTGACCAAAAGTTGGTTGGATCAGGCACGTTGTGCAATGGCATTTATGTTCTAAATCAATCAACAGTTCTGAACATAACAAACACACACAAGAGGAAGAGTTATGAACTCAATGAATCCTTCTTGTGGCATTGTAGACTGGGTCACATCAATGCGACACGACTGGCTAAGTTGCATAAGGATGGATATTTAAATCCATTTGAATTTTCATCTTATGACACTTGCCAGTCATGTCTCAAAGGCAAGATGACCAAAACTCCGTTTACGGGACACGGAGAAAGAGTTACCGAACTCTTGGGACTGATACATAGTGATGTATGCGGTCCCATGTCTACACATGCCAGGGATGGTTCTTCATACTTCATTACATTCACTGACGATCTCTCTAGGTTCGGGTATGTGTTCTTGATGAAACACAAATCAGAAGCTTTTGAGAAATTTAGGGAATATAAACAAGAAGTTGAGAACCAAACCGGAAAAAGTATTAAAATCCTACGATCTGATCGAGGAGGGGAATACTTGAGCAATGGATTCCTGGACTTCCTAAAAGAGAATGGGATTCTCTCTCAGCTGACTCCTCCATATACACCACAGCACAACGGTGTATCTGAACGGAGAAATCGCACCCTATTAGATATGGTGCGCTCTATGATGAGTACAGCTGAGTTACCTATTTCCTTCTGGGGTTATGCGCTGGAGACAGCAGCATACCTATTGAATCAAGTTCCATCTAAATCTGTACCTACCACACCATATGAGATATGGAGTGGGAAGAGACCATGTCTTAAACGAGTTAAGATATGGGGTTGCCCGGCCTATGTCAAAAGGCAAAATCCGGACAAACTCGAGGCACGGTCAGTTCTATGTAAGTTTGTGGGATATCCCAAACATTCACATGGATATCTTTTCTACCATACAGAGGAACAAAAAGTGTTTGTTTCTCGACATGCCACCTTTTTAGAAAAGGAATTTCTTGCAAAAGAAATTAGTGGGGATATGGTAGAACTGGAAGAAATTCCGGCTACACAAACTCAAATTGAAGATTTAGTGGAACCAGAGGATTCAGTAGTACCCGACGAACCCCAGCCTCTCCACCGATCTAGTAGGGTTCCTCGCCAACCTGAGAGATACTACGATTTTCTCATGGACGGTGGGAGCGAGGATTGCATCATGGAGGATGATGACCCAACTAGCTTCGAGCAGGCCATCACGAGTGGGGACTCAGTGAAATGGCTGGATGCTATGCGGTCCGAGATGGAATCCATGTACACCAACAAAGTATGGACTTTGGAAGTTGCTCCTGAAGGGGTAAAACCCATTGGGAGCAAATGGATCTTCAAGAAGAAACTTGGTGTAGATGGGAAAGTGGAGACTTTCAAAGCTAGACTTGTAGCAAAGGGTTTTCGTCAAAGACCAGGTGTGGACTATGACGAGACCTTTTCTCCAGTGGCTATGCTTAAATCCATCCGGATCATGCTTGCCATCGCTGCATATCATGACTACGAAATCTGGCAAATGGATGTTAAGACCGCCTTTCTAAATGGTGATTTAGAAGAGTGCGTGTACATGACTCAGCCAGAGGGCTTCGTGGATAGTGGGAGCAGCGGGAAGGTGTGCAAGCTGCTTAAATCCATTTATGGATTAAAGCAAGCATCGCGGAGTTGGAACATCTGCTTTGACGTCGTTATCAAAGAGTTTGATTTCGTCAAAAATCCAGATGAACCTTGTATCTACAGGAAGGTGGCAGAGAGTAAGGTTGTCTTCCTCGTATTGTACGTGGACGACATACTCTTGATAGAAAATGATATTCCTATACTGCAAGCGGTCAAGCTCTTCTTATCACAAAGATTCTCAATGAAAGATCTTGGTGATGCCTCCTGCATATTGGGAATTAGGATCTATAGAGATAGATCCAAACGGATTTTGGGATTGTCCCAATCCAGGTACATTGACACCATACTAAAGAGGTTTAGTATGGAAGAGTCCAAGCGTGGGAACTTGCCCACGATCTCTGGAGTCACTCTCTCCAAAGAGATGTCTTCCAAGACTGATTTGGAGAGAGCTCGCATGCAAGGGATACCCTATGCTTCGGCAGTAGGCTCTATCATGTATGCGATGCTATGTACCAGACCCGATGTGGCATACTCACTAAGTGTAGTGAGCAGGTATCAAGCTGATCCTGGAGAGAGTCACTGGACAGCTGTGAAGAGCATTCTCAAGTACTTGCGAAAGACTAGAGATATGTTCTTGGTGTATGGTAACGGAGAACTCCAAGTGGAGTCCTTTACCGATTCGAGCTTCCAGAGTGATAAGGACGACTCTAAGTCGCAGTCGGGCTTTGTCTTTACCCTTTACGGAGGGGCGGTTAGCTGGAAGAGTTCCAAGCAGGAAACCGTGGCAGACTCGACGATGGAGGCTGAATACATCGCTGCCAACGATGCTGCCAAAGAGGCTGTCTGGGTCAAGAAGTTCATTACTGAACTTGGAGTGGTTCCATCCATTGAGCATCCAATACCTTTGTATTGCGATAACAATGGAGCGGTGGCTTTGGCCAAGGAACCCAGGCCCCATCAGCGATCCAGGCATATTCTGAGGCGGTATCACCTGATCCGGGAGATAGTTGATCGCCGGGAGATCGAGGTCAGGAGGGTTGACACGAAGAATAACACGGCGGATCTACTCACGAAGGCCATTCCCCAGATACAGTTTGAGAGACTCTTCGGGATGCTCGGTATGCGATACTACAGCAGCTGGCCCTAGTGCAAGTGGGAGATTGTTAGTTGTATGTATGCCCTAGAGGCCAGTATTGTACAGATGATGTATATTATATTGGATGCTTGGACATATATATAGAGATGACTTTCTTTCTCGATATGATAGTATGCTATCTGGTTACTCTTTATCTTAACATGTACACTAGTCTCTTTATACTGTCTTGTAGTTACATGTTGGTAAAGCCCTTAGGATGTGTACTTGACTACCTGGACTATGATGCAGATCATACTAGTGGGGACATGGTAGTCCATAAGTACATCCTTCAAGGTCCCTAGTCATGGGTGTATCGAGACGGGGCATCGATATACCAGAGTAGACTAGCGTATACGCTTCTCGACCCATGAGATGGGCGATGGATGATCCCATATCCATTGGTGTTTGACATCAGAGATGGTATACGGGTGCTCAGTGGAGACTGGGTACACTGGACGGACTCGCCGAGAACTCCCAGATGGTATTATACCTCACGTCAGATGGCAGTTCTCAGGTGACACTTGTACAGGTTAGTCTGTAGACCCGAGATCGTCATAGAGTCTTGTGTGATTCCCACTGTGCTTTGATCTCTACCTTACCACGTCCATGAGGGCGTGCAAAACGGTGGTCTTTGGGTACAGTCCCGAGTCACATGGAGGCAATGGGCGATAGGAGGGGTTTCGTCTCTCCCGGTATTGGGGGTTGATGTTGCGCTGTGCTCGATTGGCCGTAACAGGGAAGTCCCTGGCCAGGGCTGATCAGAGGTTTGCTGGTAAGTGTTACCAGTAGTTTCTCGACCCGTTATGAGCCTCACATCGGCACGACTTATCGGTTATTGGGGTCTGACGTATACCACCCCTAGACTTGATATGCGACATATCAGACGAAGAGACCGGACTGTACGGTAAGTGTTACTGGTCGGATTCGCAGGAGTGTGAGCGGGCTAGCTGGTCGATCTTCTGATCGCTCAATACCCGGGTGGCCATTACGTTTAGCAGACCGCTTGCGGCTTGTGGGTGCATGATATGATCATCATCTGCTACCGGCGTATTGACGAGTCTTTAGAGTCCTACACAGAGGTTTCCTGGCTCAAGCGAAACGAAATAGGAGCGCATATGAGATATGTGCGGGACCGAGAA
The DNA here is from genome assembly GCA_030015575.1 of Agapanthus africanus. Classification (NCBI taxonomy): domain Eukaryota; kingdom Viridiplantae; phylum Streptophyta; class Magnoliopsida; order Asparagales; family Amaryllidaceae; genus Agapanthus; species Agapanthus africanus. The sequence goes on from CM057337.1 coordinate 421,234,105, forward strand.
TAATGCGTGTATGTGATACCGTATTAGATTCTCGCGATTAATGTTTCGATTGGTTATATGAGATATGACCTAGTTATCGAATCATTGATTCGATAAATCGATGCATTGAATACTAGTCGGTTATGTGCGACATGACCGGATCATTGAATCAAGTGTTGATTTAATGATTTAATGTATAATTATATATTTGATATATTACTTTGCATTAACTAGTATAGGTTCACTTTAAACGGATTTTTCTCACTTGATTTGCACATTGTATATGTGATATATTTTTGTGCACCTTTTTGTATCATGTTTGATGATACTTGATCATATGGTTAAATGAATAGAATTAAACCATGGTTATTTTGTAATTAGGGTTTTGCATATTTATTTATTCATTTATTTGTTTATTTATGTGGATAAATTCAAGATGAGAATGGTGGCAATTCTTGTTTTATGTTGAAGCTTCTTGAACCCTTGACTTTTGCAACCATTCTTGTCATCTTACTTAACCCTAACCCACTTAATTCACCATGGTTTATTCTCTACACTTAACCTTAGTCAAGTTATGATAAGTATTGAATTGATTATTCATTTAACACAAGACTTATCATAACTAGCTCATCTTCTTCTTCTTCTTCAAGCTTGCTACATCAATGGCAACTTGAGTTTTAGTGAGAGAAATCCAAATCTAAAGTGAACCCACCTCCTATTTCTTCATCCTCTACCTCTTGCCAAGTGGTTTTGGGTGTTTTCTTCACAAGTTTCACTACTTGGTGAAGTCGGAGCTTGAACTAGTGCAACCTCGACGTAGATCGTCTTTGACACGAAGCCGACGACCTTGCTCGCCCGTTTTCCGATGAAGCCGACGAATGAGTCGAGGATTCATGATGGACAGCGAGGGCATGACCACGTGGAGCTAAGGAGGTGGAAATCCGGATCTACAAAGGTTGTAGCATCTAACTTCTAGTTAAGTAGTTAACTAGTTTTTAGTTTCGCCTAAACATCTAGTCTAAGATCCGTAGTCTAGGGTTTCTCGGCACCATTTTTTTTAAATTGGCATGTTCGATGCCTTGTGAGACCTCACTAGGGTACCTAGGAACCCTACACTAGTATGATCTGCATCACAGTCCTGGAAGTCGAGCACACATCCTAAGGGCTTTATCAACATGTAACAGAGAGACAGAAAGTATACACGTTAAGATAAAGAGCAACCAGATAGCGTACTATCATGTCGAGCAAGAAAGTCCTACCTACATATGTCCCAGCATCCACTACAATATACATCCAATTTACAGTAATGGCCTCTAGGGCATACATATAACTAACAATCTCCCACTTGCACTAGGGCCATCTGTAGCAGTGGTTGCAGTATCACATACTCAACCATCCCATATAAGTCTCTCTCTGGGAAAAAGCCTTCGTGAGTGGATCCGCCGTGTTGTCCTCTTAGTCTACTCTCCTAACCTCGATCACCCCGGAGATCATCTATCTCCATGATCAGGTGATGCTGCCTCAGAATATGTCTGGGTCACTGATGGGACCAGGGTTCCTAGGCCAAAGCCACAGTTCCATTGTCATACAATGGTAGGAACCTAGTTCATCTTATGAACCAATATACACCCAAACTGCCTCTTTGGTAGTATCTTTAATAGCGATGTTACCAGCCTTTATCGTCTAGTTTGCCACGGTATCTAGCTTGGAACTCTTCCAACATACCGTCCCTTTACCGAGGGTAAAGACAATGCCTGCGACTGACATTCAGTCGTCCTCATCACCCTGGAACTTTTCCAGTGATTCTCCCCAGGATCGATTGATACCATCTCACTACATCTAGTGAGAATCCTAGCATCCAATTACATCTATCTCATAGATGAAAACTCAGGATTTAGGAGGTATCACTTTGATCCTATTGGAGAATCCTTGTGATAAGCGGAGATTGACCGTGCGTAGCATAGGAAACCCTTTTCCTATTAAGAGTATGTCGTCTACGTACAATACGAGGATGACCACCTCACTCTCTACTACCGTTTTGTATATACAAGGTTCATCTACCATTTTGATGAAGTCAAACACTTTGACTACCACATCAAAACAGACGTTCCAACTCCGCGATGCCTGCTTTATTCTATAAAGCAACTTGCACACGTTTCCGCTGCTCCCACTGTTCACGAAGCCCTCTGGCTGTGTTCTTATAGACGTTCTCTTCTAAATCATTATTCAGAAAAGTAGTCATGGCACCCAACCACCAGATATCGTAGTCATGGTATGTAGCAATGGCAAGTAGGATCTGGATGGACTTAAGCATAGTCCCTAGAAAAAGTTTCATCATTATCCACACCTGGTTAATGACTAAAACCTTTAACAAGTCTAGCTTTGAAAGTCTCAACTTTTCCATCTACACCAAGTAATCTTCTCAAGATTTACTTGCTCCTGATGGGGATTTAACCCTTCAGATATAGCAACCAAAGTCCATACTTTGTTGGTGTACATGGATTCCATCTCAGATCGCTAAGCATCCAGCCATTCTTACAGAGTCCCTACTCTTGATGACCTGCTCGAAACTAGTTGGGTCATCATCTCATGATGCAATCCTTGCTCCCACTGTCATCGAGAAACCGAAGTATCTCTCAAGCAGGTGAGGAACCCTGCTAGATCGGCGGAGAGGCTGAGGTTCGTCGGGAACTATTGAATCCTTTGGTTCTGTCAAATCATCAGCTGCAGTTTGTACAGCCGGAACATTTCCAGTTCTACATAACTGACCTTGCCTCGAGCTTGTCCGGATTTTGGATTTAGACATAGGCCGGACAACCCCAGATCTTAACTTACTTAAGAGATAGGCTCTTCCCACACCATATCTTATATGGAGTGGTAGGCACTGATTTGATTCGAACCTTATTCAATAGGTATGCAACTTCATAAGTGCATAACTCCCTAAAAGGAAATAGGAGACTCAGTAGTACTCATCATAGAGCACACCATATCTAATATTGTGCGATTGCTCCGCCCTGATACACCGTTGTGCTGTGGTGTATTCAGAGGAGTAATACGGAGAGAGAATCTCATTTTCTTTTAGAATAGTCCAGGAATGCCATGCACAAGTATTCTCCTCCCTGATCTTATCATAGGACATAATACTTATACCCGGTTGTTGGTTCTCTACTTCTAACTTATATTCTGTGAATATCTCAAAAGGTTCGGACTTGTGTTTCAACAGGAACATATGTCAGAATCTTGAGAGATCATCAGAGAACGTAATGAAGTATAAAGAACCAGTCCTGGCATGTGTAGACAGGAGACCTTACATACATCATAATGTATCAGTCCCAAGAGTTTACTAACTCTTTCTCTGTTTCCAACAAACAGAGCTATGGTCATCTTATCTTTGTGACATGACTGACAAGTTTCACAAGATGTAAATTCAAACTGATTTAAATATGCATCTAAAATGTAACTTCAGCCAGTCGGGTCGCATTGATATGATCTAGTCTACAATGCCTCAAGAATGATTCGTTCATTTCTGAACTCTTCCTCTTGTGTGTGTTCCGTATACTAGGAACTGTAGTTTGATCTAGAACATCAATGCTTTTAGATAACGTGCCTGAACCGATCAACTTTTGATATAGGAAATGTTCAAAACATTATCCAACAATACAAAATTTTATCATTTCTTTACTAATAAAGAGATTGATATGATTTTGTATATCAGGTTCGGTATCTAATAGCATTTGTTCAGAATCAATGTATTGGTAATACAGGGTGACAGTGACCAACAGACTTGGCTGCAACACTTGCCCCGTTTTCTGTCTCATGAAACTTATCACCCGTTCTCAGTTTTTCTATCTTTTTCTAGCCCTATGTAACAGATTACATATCTGGGATCCTGATCCGGTATCATATACCCTGGATGCGGAGGATACTGAGAAACAGTTCTTTGTAATGAACACACCCGAAGATGATGCATCAGCATGCACTCTCTTTGTTTGGGCGGCATAGGAATTCTGGTATTTCCCTATTTCCTGCTCTGTCTTATAACAATTATAAGTGGGAGCGGGACCAACGTTCCCCAGCTCAGTATAACAAGCAGGTTCGGTCAATAACATCCATATTATTATCTTGATTAAGGCGTGATATGGTCGCTACCTTGAGAGAGAGAGAAGAAAACACTCAGCGTGCGCTCTTGCAAGATCAGATTGGTTATATATTTTATCTAATCAGGATGGCTCCCACTGTTTTTATCAAATCTTCCTTCAAACCCTAAAAGGAAAGACTAGCCGGGATTAATTACACTCTACAAGTTCGCCAATCTTTCAGCCAGGCCAGTGTCGGTACTTTGAGGGAGGTTCCCCGTGCTTTCGCACGGACCTAATTACAGTAAACCTCGTTTTCCCAGAGGCGTAACCCCGTTGACACCTTTCTAGACACCTACTTGATCGGCTAATTGCAAAGTGTAAAACTCTCCTAGGAGTAACAATTACTCGCAGTGGGTATCGGGATCCAACTATCATATAGAAGGTATGCAATCTCATTGCAAATTTCAACACTTGAAACTCCCGATAAAGGTTTTTACCCCTAGTACCTATGACCTTGGCTAAGGTCAACAAATCATAGGTACTAGTCAAGTTCTACCCGTCATTTCGTGATTAATTAGACCCACCCACATGACCCTTGGCTAAGGTCAACAAAGCCACATGACTGTCCTAACTAATTGCATCATATGCGGTGTAGGAAGACATCACTTAGCTACCGTACACTGTGCCTTGACTATGGTCAACAAACACAGCACGAATACTAAGTACTCTACTTCCTAAAATGACGGAGGGTTGCGGCTGGTTTTTGTGAAAACCTTTAACGCTTTGAACTTGATCTCGTTGCGGAATCAAATGGTTTTTAAATGGAATGTTTTCGAGGCTTTTCTAGTTTTGCTAAAGGGGTCACTCCCGGTGAAGGGATCGTCGGCCCTTTCCTCGTCGAATGAGGTGCGGGATATATCATATATATCACTGTGCAAAGCGGAAACTATAGAAGCGATCAAAGACAAACCGAGAGTTGTAGCATCTGCCAGTTATTGCTAAAGGAGTCACTCCCGGTGAAGGGATCTCGGTCCTTTCCTCATCGAATAAGGTGCAGGATGTTCTATAATGAACACCGCGATGCAAAGCAAGAACTGTAGCTACCTGTTTTTATTTTGAAATTCGATTCCACAACATCAATTAGGTTTATTTTCTTTCATTAATCTCATTAATGAATATCCCATCATTTAAGTCCACCTAAACATCACAGATAAATATAACGTACGCTTATGCCATCCGCATTCGCCTCGATGTCCCGTCTGCACCGTTAGGTTAGGTAACTAACGGCAGAGCGGGGCAGGGCTAGCGCGGGTGTAAAACATAAGCAACGTTTATATAATATATCATATATACTATATATAATATCTGTCACAGAACATCACATGATCACAGATAAATCACAGCAGAAGAAACATATAAAATATTGGATATACTAGGACGTCCGTGTTTTCAATACGAGCCAGTATAAAACACGGATTCCACGGTCGTAATGAATAGCCAATCCCACACCCCTAGACCCCTACGAGAGCGGCAAGCAACCCTACCAATTCTAGGGTTAGGAGACCCGGACTCGACTCCTCGAGATGGTCTCCCACTGGACCCCAGAACCCGGTTACTTGTGCTCCCCTCCTTGGGTCTATCCTAATGCGGAAAAGTAAATAATATACATCAACGGTGACATCTTCCGCAACCTTGAAGTGCCCCAATAAAAGAATATTACATACAAGTTTTTACATGAATGAAAATGAAAAAACACTCATCTCACATAAAAACCCCCGGCTATTCAAACACGACGATCCAATATAACATATCCAGCAACACATAACATCACATGTCATCAACGTAAGTAAATATGCGCATCCCAATTGTCGTTGAAATATAGCAACGAAACCGGCGACATCACATATTACACTTACGGTCACAGAAAAGAAAGTGTAAAACTACAACAGTTGGAATCCGCAACCACCTCAGACATCACATGCCTGACCCAATGAATTCCTTAGACATCGCATGCCTAACAATTATAAACCCCGCATTTTAGTCTCATTATCGAAAACACTTTTCAGTACCAAGTCGGGCAATTCAACAGGATTCCCGACATTTTGATCGAATGCTCGTCGCAAACTTAAGTAGACGGCCGCACCCCCGATACCGTCGACGAAGTGCACCAAGGCGGAACACCGCCACCGCGAGCACCCGAACGGATGCTTTCGGCGACGGGGTTCTCCTACAGTCACCTGGTCGGGGCTATGGAGTGAGGCTGTCTATTAAGTTTACCCGGCGAGTATCCACGTACGCTACGTGATTGCGACGGACTTTTGATCGCATCAAAATTCCGTGGCAACCGATCAAGTGAGACTAAACTGCTATGTTTATAACATTCATTGAGTTATCTCATAAATTCTTGTGAATTCCAATTATTGTATCCCATTCCAGATAAACAGAAAATGTTAAACTTTCCGATCGAACAATCGAACACCCAAGTTTTCCCGATAAAGCTCAACATATGAAATAAGTCTAACAACATTCCGTTCGTGCCTCAGTACCAACGGTCCAGCCGTAGAAGGGTCAAGCCAACGCCTCACATGTGGCACGCCGTACTGCCCCAAACCCTAAGGTTCAAAGGGCAGTTCAAGACAGTCACATAATCGAGTTAAGGTTTGTTGTCTTCTAGAGGGTCCATCGCGTTACTTGCACTACTTGGAACGTCGTTAAACTACGGAAAAATCCAACACTTGGAAATTTCCCGACAGGGGAAAAAGTGGGTAGTTATATCCGATCGAACTTTTTAACATATTCTAAAATTTATCCGGAAAGCCACACAGACAAAATTTGATACTTCGATCGATACACCGAATCCCCAAAACAATCCCAGAAAATTCAACTCTTGAATAAATATTAAAAAATCCCAGAAAATCCAGCACCAGAAACCATGAATTACTGTACAAAAATTATAGGACAATACAATAATAGAGCCGCGGAACCGCCGCATAAGCAGGGCTTATGCCGCGGTTCCGCCGCGCTCTGGAAGCTTCAATGGAAAAATTTTGTATCGTAATTCTTATTTTTTCCTTCTGAATTTTTTACGAATTTTTAATTTGGAAAAATCCACGTTTTCAGAAAACGTCCAGAGAGCACATTTGAGTTGGGGTTTCGGGTTCGTTCGGGTTTCAAACTTCGTCTGGACTTCGCCTAAGGCTCTAGCTTGGCTCTGATACCACTGTAGGGTTCCTAGGCACTCTAATGGAGTCTCACAAGTGATCAAACATGCACAAATCAAATTTTACGGGTGCCTACAAACCCTAATACGGATCGTTTACTAGATATCTAGGCGAAACAAGCAAGTTAATGGAAATGTATCTAAAGGAAAGGGGCTACAACCTTTGTAGATCCGGTCCACCACTTCCTAAGCTCCACGATGATCTCCCTCCGCTGTCCAAATCGAACTCACGACTCTAGCATTGGCACCATCGAAGAATGGGCGGGCTTGATCGTCGGTTCGATGCCGAAGATGATCTACGTCGAAGCATCACAAGAACAAGCTCCAACTTCACCAAGCTTTGAAAACTTGTGAAGTAAACACCCTATACAACTTGGCAAGAGGTAGAGAATGAAGAAATAGGAAGTGGGTAGACATTATATTTGGATTTCTCACTCAATTTCACTAGTTGCCATTAATGGCCACTAGCTTTCTTCATGTTGAAGAAGATGAAGAAGAAGAAGAAGATATGATAAGTGTTAATAATTAGATAAAAATAAATCAATACTTATCATACTTTCAACTATAGTTAAGTGTAGAGAAAAGACCATGGTTAAAAGGATGGTTAGGGTTAAGCAAAAGAACAAAAGAGTGACTTAGTCAAAGTTTCAAGAAACTTCAACTAAAAACAAAACATTCAACCATTCATTTATCTTTTCCTTTTTCCAAAATGAATAAATAAGAAAGATAAATGAATAAATAATCAAAACCCTAATCATTAACTTAAACCATGGTTTGATTCTTTACACTTAACCAAGTAATCATGTATCATCAAACATGATACAAACATATGCACAAAACTATATCGCATATACAATGTGCACAATTCAAGTGAGAAAATCCTTTTAAAGTGAACCAATACTAGTTAACGCAAAGTAATATATCAAATATATAAATATGCACTAAATCATTAAATCAACACTTGATTTAACGATCCGGTCATATCGGATATAACCGACTAGTATCATATGTATCGGCTTATCGAATCAATCCTTGATTCGATAACTAGGTTATATCGCATATAACCAATCGATACATTGATCGCGAGAATGGAATACGGTATCACATACTCGAATTATTCTCGGTCCCGCACATATCTCATATGCGCTCCTATTTCGTTTCGCTTGAGCCAGGAAACCTCTGTGTAGGACTCTAAAGACTCGTCAATACGCCGGCAGCAGATGATGATCATATCAAACACCCACAAGCCGCAAGCGGTCTGCTAAACGTAACGGCCACCCGGGTATTGAGCGATCAGAAGATCGACGAGCAAGCCCGCTCACACTCCTGTGAATCCAACCAGTGACACTTACCGTATAGTCCGGTCTGTTCGTCTGATATGTCGCATATCTCGCCTAGGGGTGGTAAACGTCAGACCCCAATAGCTCGATAAGTCATGCCGACTTGAGGTCCATAACATTCGTGAAACTACTGATAACTCTTACCAGTATATCACAGCAACCCTGGCCAGGGATTTCCTGTTATGGCCAGTCGAGCATAGCACAACATCAACCCCCAATACCGGGAGAGACGAATCCCCTCCTATCGCTCATTGCCTCCATGTGAATCGGGACTGTACCCAAAAACCACTTGTTTGCACGACTCAGTAGAGCCGTGGTAGGGTGGAAATCAAAGCACAGTGGGAGACACACAAGACTCTATGACCATCTCGGGTCAACAGACTAAGCTGTACCAGTGTCACCAGAGAACTGCCATCTGACGTGAGGTATAATACCATCTGGGAGTTCTCGGCGAGTCCGTTCAGTGTACCCAGTCTCCACTGAGCACCCGCATACCATATTCGATGTCAAACACCAATGGATATGGGATCATCCATCGCCCATCGCATGGGTCGAGAAGATATGCGCTAGTCTACTCTGGAATATCGATGCCCCGTCTCAATATTCCCTCGACTAGGAACAATGAAGGATGTACTCATTGACTACCCAGGCCCCACTAGTATGATCTGCATCATAGTCCTGGAAGTCGAGTACACATCCTAAGGGCTTTATCAACATGTAATCAGAGAGACAGAAAATATACATGTTAAGATAAAGAGCAACCAGATAGCGTACTATCATGTCGAGCAAGAAAGTCCTTCCTATATATGTCCCAGCATCCACTACAATATACATCCAATGTACAGTAATGGCCTCTAGGGCATACATATAACTAACAGGAATCACTTCCAGTTCTACCATACTCCCACTACTGTTTTCTGAAAAAATCCATTTTTATTAAAACTGTGGCGAGTCAAGAACAATATCACTATTGATCTTCTAGATGGTAGAAAGTCAACCCTCGTCATAGCCCGGGTCAACCCACAAACAGCCATTACGGAAACGTGCCTTGAGTCATCCAGAGTCTGGTTTTAAGCATAAGCTGGACAACTCCCCGTATCTTAACAATGTCAAGATATGAACTGTTCTATATCCAATGCAGGAACAGAGGCACTGATTTAATTGAACCATATTCAAATCATGCAGCTGTCTCCAGTGCATGTTAACTAAATGGAAGGAGGCCGATTAGCGTTACTCAATTTAGGAGTACTTCTAATTATGAGCAACCTGAAAGAGAAGCAAGTTCTCTTAACCATTACTATCAACTGAATGCCATCCACAAGTATCTACATCTTCGATCATTTTGAAGAATCCCGATACTTGCAATACCTGGTTCTCTACTCTATTCTTATACCTATAACTTCTCAAAACTTTGACCTTGTGTTTCTACGAAACACCTGTCTAAGAACTAGAGAAGTCATAAGTAAACAGAATATAGTACGAGGACCAACCCCTCTGTCCTAATGGACACTGGACTATACACAAAACTCGGTATAAGTGTAAGTGCACGGCGGCGCCCCGGCCGTCAATCCGACGGCCAAATGCGGAAGCGGTGATAAACTTTAATTTTTGCAAACTAGCAAACTGGCACCACCGCGCACTAAACACCCGGATCGAACCATTAACTAGTCCTAGCTAACTACAAGATAGGGAATAGAGATATACCGACTGATCCGAGTCCTCTGGTCTTCTCGTCGTCGTCCCGATCTCCTGCGGAATGTCCTGTCTCCACCTCGTAGCCGGAAGTGCACCACATCGCCTACATCTTTTACGGGCTCCCACCTCAATACCGAGGCAACTCGGGCACGAAGCTGGCTAGTCGACGTGCCCAAGGTTTACTGTAGAATATGGTGTAGAACTTGTGTCTCAATTTTGGGGTAGTGGAGGTGCCATTTTTGGTGGAGGAAAGAAAGGATATTTTAGATGAACTAGAGAGCATTTTTCTTAGCACCATGAGAACAAAAATGCCACACCAAAAATGAATCAATCAATTCCCCTAAGGGAATGGCCGGCCCATGCCATGTGAATGGAAAAAGAGAGAGGGCCAAGACAAAGAGGTGGTTGAAAAGCAAGTGATGATGAGAAAATCAAATGATCACAACAGAACCCAACACTCTAAAACAACCATCATCATATCCAAAGTCAAGCAATCATGAAAACTATCATGAAGCAAAAGTCAAGTGAGGTCAATGGATGGTGCACCATCATGATACAACAATATGCAAAGACCCCCCTCCACAAATGCTTATTTGCAACAATGCAAATAAGCCCTCCTCCACCAATCTTCGGCCAATGAACGATACAAAGGAAATCGGCCGAAACGGAAAGCAAACTGGCAACTCCAGAAAACTGGTCCCGTAATAAATTACAGGAAAACCCCGATAGTGTGCATACACACCCGCATTTGTATTCCGACCGAAATACAAATGCAATGAGACAAAATCTACACTGTACTATACTAGGATCCGGCTTAAACCAAAGCCGGCTAGTAATATCCGTTCGATCCTGATTCGTGCAATACCGCACGTATCTGATCGAACCCTGCCATATATCCATACGGCCTCTAGTACGAACTGTCCGATCCTGATCCGTGCAATACCGCACGTATCTGATTGGACCTTGCCATATCTCCATACGGCCTCTACAGCTTTTCGCCCGAAAGCTTGAGTAACTGAATGTGGGGGACTCTAAAGACTCGTCAACACCTTGGTTGTGGATTTAACCACTAGCACGTCAGAGGTATAAGCCAATACGTAACGGGCTACCAGGTATTGACCAAAAGGGACGTCGATGAGCGAATTCATCCTGACACCCTACTGAGCCTGTCAGTGACAATATCCGTACATTCCGGTCCGTTCGTCTATGAGCATCGCATGGCGGGCCTAGGGGGTTGGTAAAAGTCAGACCCCCAAAAGCGGTACAAGTCGTGTCGGAGTGTAGCCCAGAACACCCTGAGATACTACTGGAATACCTACCAGTAAATCTCCTGCCTCGGCCGAGGGCTTCGTGTAATGGCTCTCCTAGACACAGCGCGACCTCACCCCCAATACCGGGAGAGACGAACCCCTGAAGATACGCTCACTGCCTCCATGTGGCTCGGGACTGTACCCAACTAAAACCTGTTTGCACGTCTCCTTTGAGCGTGGTAGGGTAGTAATCAAAGTACAGTGGGAACTCACACGAGACAAATGACGATCCCCAGGTCGATGAACTAACCTGTACACATGTCACCAGGGAACTGCATCTGACGTCTGGTATATGACCAACTAGCATGTTTCCGGCGAGTCCTGTCCGGTGTACTCATAACCCAATGAGCATCTGTATACATCTTAGGTGATCTAACTGACACCAATGGCTTGTGAGACTGGCCACCGCCCCTCGTCGGGGTCTCGACTGTATACACTAGTCTACTCTGGAGAAACGATGCCCTGTCTCGAATCTCCCACGACTAGGGACCATTTAAGGATGTGCTTATAGACCTCCAGCTCCCACTTATATGATCGCCCTCATACTGCTGGTGGTCAAGCAAGAATCCTAGGGGCTCTATCAACGTGTAATAGTGACCTGTCAGGTCACCTAAAGCAGTACACGATGATAAAGATAAACCAGATAGCATACTATCATCTCGAGTAAGACTGTCCTACCGGGATAGGTCCTCCCTCAATCATTGCAATCACGTGCCTGTGATCCAATAATTGACTCTGAGGGCACTATCTCCAACAATCTCCCACTTGCACTCAAGGCTAATTATTGCGATGTCGCATACTCACAGCCCGTGTGATACCGAACACCCAACTCCTCTACCAGTCAGTCTCACAAAACTCGTTTGCGAAACTATTGCGTTCGAGGAATAGCCTCAGTGAGTGGATCCGCTTTGATGTTTCTTTCTATGTCTCTCTATATCTCAAGTTCGCGGAGAAAGCCATCTCCCGAAATGAGCAATACCTGTCTTAGAATATGTCTGGATATCTGATGGGACTTAGCTCATACATGAACTCCAAATCCAAACTTCTTAGACTGTATCGTCAACTGAACTTAATCAGTATCCTGCGCCATGCCTCTCTCAGTATTGCCTTGGATCACCTGTCCAAAATACCGCCCCTCATCAGAAGGAAAACTATAACTCTGACAACCTCCTTGTCGTCCAGGTCACCTTGGAAGCCTGGAATGATAACTGTCTCCCGAATGAGGCTGTCGTTATCATATCCCTGAACATCCACTTATGTTCTAAAACTGCTTCCGACTGTTTCTCCCGGATTGGATCAATGTCAACTTATTGCATCTACTGCAAGAACAACATCTGGTGTGGTACTTGACATCTCATGATTGACTCAATTGCCTAAGCAAGTGATCTGCCAATCATGCACATCCCTCTCCCTTTTAGTCTGTAAGACAGCTTTGGAGAGGGTGACTCCATCACCTGCAGGTACACTACCGTGCCAGGAGTCGTCCATTCTAAATACTCTTCGAATGCTGTCTAAGTACCCTGATTGGGAAACCACCCAAATCTAGATCTAAAACCATAGATCTAGTAACCAGTATGTCTGATATAATATCCAAGTCCTGTGTGGAGAAACCACTGTGTGACGACCAAAGTATAACCGATCGTAGTGTAGGAGTTTCTTTTCCTACTCTGTGTATGTCATCCAAATACCATGACATCACACCCTACTACCTTCTCAACAGATCCATCCCCTATTCTGATGAAGTCAAACCTATGACTGTCACATCAGAAATGGATGATCTATCTCCGCTATATCTGCTTTAGTCTATAAATAGACATAAGCCACCTGTCCACCAATGCTTCCGCTGCTCCCACTGACTACGACAACCCTCTGGCAGAGTCATATAGATGTACACTTCTAAAGCTAGTTCAGAACGACGCTATACTCATCCTCTTGCCGGGTCTCACAGCCAGGAACAACAGCAATGGTAAGTGTGGGTAAATAAGAACTTCCCTGTCACCGTCCTTGAGGCTACCGAAGTACCTCTCGGGTGCCTGAAGTTACCCACCTTATCTGCGGAGTGGCCAATGGAATGTCAAACCAGATTGAATCTTTAGGTTCCTATCAAATCTTCAGTAATCGTTTGTGGTTCTGGAATCACTTCCAGTTCTACCATACTCCCACTACTGTTTTCTGAAAAATCCATTTTTAATAAAACTGTGGCGAGTTTAGAACAATATCGCTATTGTTCATCCAGATGGTAGAAAGTCAACCCTCGTCATAGCCTGGGTCAACCCATAAACAGCCATTACAGAAACGTGCCTTGAGTTGTCCAGTGTCTGGTTTTAATCATAAACCGGACAACTCCCCGTACCTTAACAACGTTAAGATATGAACTGTTCTATATCCAATATAGAACCAGAGGCACTGATTTAATTGAACCAGATTCAAATCATGCAGCTGTCCCCAGTGCATGTCAACTGAATGGAAAAAGGCCTATCAGCGTTACTCAACTTAGGAATGCTTCCAATTATGAGTAACCTGAAAGAGAAGCAAGTTCTCTTAACCATCACTATCAACTGAATACCAAACACAAGTATCTACATCTTCGATCACTTTGAAGAATCCTGATACTTGCTACACCTGGTTCTCTACTCTATTCAAATAGCTACAACTTCTCAAAATTCGGACCCTGTGTTTCCACGAAACACCTGTCTAAAAACTAGAGAAGTCATAAGTAAACCGAATATAGTACGAGGACCAACCCCTCTGTCCTGATGGACCCTGGACAACATACAATACTCTGTATAAGTCCCTTGAGTCTGATAACTCATTCACTGTGTGTCGTAGGTTGAAAACTGTACTTATGGTTAAGAAGAATTACACCGCTGTTTAATGCTTCTTACCTAACCATCCACTGATATAGGTAAATGTCATCGACATAATTTCAAAAAGGTATATCTCACTCTATGAAAATAGACGTACAGATATATCAATTTGAAATTGGTGCATGACAGCGGATATTCAAAACCAAATATTTGCCGACCGGCAAACAGTCCAGGTGACTTCCTCAAATATCACCGATTACAACGAATCCCGATACAATGAGGATGATCACCCAATTTCCAATAACTTACTCCCACTCATCATCTGTAAAACCATACAGATGTGAGAATCGTACCTGGTAAATACATACCCTGGAGTAAGGACTAATTGGGAAATCAGTTTTCTTTTAACAGTACACAGTGGCACTGAAACATTGAAATATTTTGATGGGGTATCCCGGTATTCCTAGTAATGCCTCTTCCATATTCACGACTGCAACCGTATAATTCTTTGCCACCTCTCCAAATCCCTTTATATGTCTTTAGTCATTACCTTCTGCACACCCCTTTAGGCCAAATGGTTTTCTTCCTTCCCTACCGTTCGGCACCAGCCTATGGTTTGGAAGAAGACTATCCAATGAACATAATGGGTGTACTGTCCTAATCCTAGGAGCACTCGCAATGCGAGAGAAGGTGAGGATAAAAGACAACCGAATAAACCTTATTCCTATTTCTCCTGAACCAGAATCCATCCCCGAACTGGAACAAGTTCCTTTCGAGTTCGTATATAACTATACGATGGAGTATCCAATAAACTGTGGATCTTCATAGTGATACGGAGTGTCCTGGAGAAATACAAAGGTGAAGTGGGAGTGGTAATGAAATACTTGGTTTGGTCGTGAATATTAGTCGCAATTTACTTTGCCCTCCTTCTAAACCCTTTCTTTTGTCTTTACATAATACCTTCTGTACACCGTTTAGGCTAATTGGTTTTCCTCATTCCCTACCGTTCGGCACCAGCATAAGGTTCGGAAGAAGACTATCCAATTTGCGTAATAGGTGTACTATCCCCTAATCTAAGGGGTACTCACAACCTGAGAGAAGGTAAAAGGAAAAGACAACTGAATAGTCCTATCCGTTTCCTCCAGAACCTGAAACCATCCTCGAATTCCTTCGAGTTCGTATATAACCATACGATGGTTTTGTCCAATGGAAATGGACGTTCGTAGTAATACGGGGTGTCCTGGAGAAATAGGTAAAAGTAGTAGTGGCAATGAGGTTCGCAACTTTGACAATCCAAAAGCCAGTGTTTAAGAAGGTTCGGTCAACTTGGTCTCTGAGTCATAGTCTTAGGGTCGGGTCAATGGTCGCTGCCAAAGAGAGAGAGAAAAGAAACACTCAGTGTGCACTCTAACCTAGATCAGAATGGTTACCAATTTATCTAATCTGGAAACCTCCCACTGTACCGTCAAATTCTCCTCCAAACCTGAAAGAAGAATTAGTCGGGGTCACCCGAGGAGTAAACCAACTCATCAGTGGGAATCGGGATCCAACTATCACCGCATGATAACGTGACAGAATCCGCTCACGTCATCACACTCCAGAAGGTATGCGCATATCTGGCAAGTTTCAGTTCTTTTGAAACTCCCGATGTGATTTTTACCCCATGCTCTTATGACCTTGACTTTGGCCAACAAATCATAAGTCACATGTCAAGTTCTACCCGTCATTCTCCAGGTTGTTTTGAATCCACCCGTACCTACCCTTGACTTTGGCCAACAAGGCAGTACGACTGTTCCAAACCATCGCATCTATCTATGCTGCATATGAATAACCAACAGCTACCAAACACTGTGCCTTGACTTTGGCCAACAAACACAGCTTGAATACTATTGACTACCCATATGAAACGACGGAGGGCTACGAATGGTTTCTGGCGAAAACTTTTAACGTAATGATCTTGATATCGTTGAAGGAACGGATAGCTTTTAAAAATATAGTGACGAAAACCTTTGCTAAAGAGGTCACTCCCGGTGAAGGGATCTCGGCTCTTTCCCCGTAGAATGAGGTGCAGGATATTCCAACTGAATACCACGATGCAAAGCAAAAGTAATCGGCTATAGTGAAGTTATTGCCCTGACGCAAACTTTTGTCCAAGGGATCACTCCCGGTGAAGGGATCTCGGCCCTTGCCTCGTCGACTGAAGAGCAGGATATTCCAACTGAATACCACGATGCAAAACAAAAGTGAACGTCCTTGCAATAACAGCTTTTTGAAAAGTGTTCCAACAACATCAGATTAGGTTTTTTTTTAACTTGCATTGATCCGAATCAATGCAGTCCCATTAATTGATCACACCACAAAGAACGAAAATAATATGACATACGTATATGCCATCCGCATTCGCCACTGGGTCCCGTCATTACCCGTTAGGTTAGCTAACTAACGACAGAGCGGGGACTGGACTAGCGCGGATGCAAAACATATACAACATCTACTAATATATATACCAATATATTATATTCGCTCAAGGCGTGATAAAAAAATGCAACGTCACAGAAATGTACAGCATCACAGAATAAAACAGATATCTGGGATCCCCGGGTTTTACAGAGCCGCTGAAACCCGACGTTCCCCTGGTCGTGTGGATAGCCTGTGCAATGAAATCCTAGACCCCTACGGGCGCGGCAAGTCACCCGCCAAAACCTGAAGCGAGGCAGCCCCCTTCAGCACCGTGAATGGACCACCCAGCACTTCACGGAATCCGGTAACTTGGGCACCCCTCCTGGGTCAACCTGTACCCCATACGAGTGCGGCGAATATCCCGCCAACCCTAGAGTGAAGCCCCCTCCGTCTCAATGCCATGAGATGCGGGCTTGTTGCCCTCTAGAACCCGGCTATCCGTGCACCCTTCCGAGGGGCAATCCTAGTGCAGAAAGTAAAATATACATACAACGGGTACATCGACCACAACCTGGTCGTGCCCCAAAATAATAATACAAACTGGCGGTGACGGCAGTCCACATGTCGGACGCTCGTCCCGCAATATCAAATGTACATAATACAACCAAAACACTGTACTAGCATTGCATCCAGGCTATCCCCCACGACCGATCCGCAACATCACAACAATACACAGAACATCAACGTGAAAGTCACGTTCACAAATCCGTCTAACCGGGCTATAGCAGCTAGACAGGATTTACCGATCAAGTGACATTCACGGTCGCAGATATAATGTAAATACTGTGAAATAATGTGTTTTAAATATCCGATCGATCAAATTTTAACAAGTGGGCCCCAAGTACTACTGTAGCACATCAAGAAATTCTGGGCCCAAAATTAATATTCCAAAAACCCTAATTTCAACCCAGAAAGGAACTGTGGAAATTTGATACAGTGATCGTACTATAGTGCGGTGGAACCGCGGCCCAAAGGGGGGTTTGGCCGCGGTTCCGCGCTCCCATTGGTGAATCACAGTGTCGAATTTCTACAGTGTCCTTATAATTTCCAGTACATCACTTTTCTGCAACCTGAAAAATTTTTTGACTCCAAAAAATTTCAACAGAAAACTGATGCATGTGAAAAACGCGGATTTTGGAATTTTGGTCGATCGGAAATGTAAACACATTAAACAAAGCTAGACTAAGTTAATGGCGAGGCTCCGATACCACTGTAAGTGCACGGCGGCGTCCCGGCCGTCAATCCGACGGCCAAATGCGGAAGCGGTGATAAACTTTAATTTTTGCAAACTAGCAAACCGGCACCACCGCGCACTAAACACCCGGATCGAACCATTAACTAGTCCTAGCTAACTACAAGATAGGGAATAGAGATATACCGAATGATCCGAGTCCTCCGGTCTTCTCGTCGTCGTCCCGATTGTAGGGTTCCTAGGCACACTAAGGAGGTCTCACAAGGCATCAACCATGCCAATTTCAAATTTTACGGGTACCGAGAAACCCTAATACGGATCGTTAACTAGATTTTAGGCGAAAACTAAACTAGTTAACAACTTAACTACGAGTATACGGAAATACAACCTTTGTAGATCCGGTCCTCCACCTCCATAGCTCCGCAATGAAGTCTCCTCGCTGTCCAAATGGAAACTTGGGCTCTAGCGTCGGCTTCATCGGAGAAATGGGCGGGCAAGGTCGTCGGCTTCGTGCCGAAGATGATCTACGTCGAGGCATCGCTAGATCAAGCTCCCACTTCACCAAGTCATGAAACTTGTGAAGAAAACACCCTATACTACTTGGCAAGAGGTAGAGGATGAAGAAATAGGAGGTAGGTTCACTTTAGAATTGGATTTCTCACTCATTTTCTCAAGTTGCCATTGATGGAGGCAAGCTTCTTCTTGTGAAGAAGAAGAAGATGAATATAATATCATAAGTTATTTTCAAAATAGAAAATAAATGAATACTTATCATAATCCAACCATGGTCAAGTGTAGAGAATGAACTAGGGTTTAGTGGAATGGTTAGGGTTAAGCATGAGACAAATATGGTCACTTAGTCAAAGCTTCATGAAGCTTCAACTAGCATCCAAAGAAAGCCACCATTCATTTATTTTGCAAAATAAATAAACAAAATAAATAAATGATAAAGAAAAAGAAAACCCTAACCATTACACAACCATGGTTTAAACTTTACACAAACTCAAGTTAGCTTGTATCATCAAACATGACACAAACTTGTGTACAAAAGTATATCACATATACATTGTGCACTTCAAGTGAGAAAATCCCTTTAAAATGAACCAATACTAGTTAGTGCAAAGTAATATATCAAATATATAATTATGCATTAAATCATTAAATCAACTCTTGATTCAATGATCCGGTCATGTCGCACACAACCGACTAGTATACAATGTATCGATTTATCGAATCAATCCTTGATTCGATAACTAGGTTATATCGCATACAACCACATCGATACATTCATCGCGAGAATGAAATACGGTATCACATACACGCATTATTCTCGGTCCCGCACATATCTCATATGCGCTCTTATTTCGTTTCGCTTGAGCCAGGAAACCTCTGTGTAGGACTCTAAAGACTCGTCAATACGCCGGTAGCAGATGATGATCATATCAAACACCCACAAGCCGCAAGCGGTCTGCTAAACGTAACGGACACCCGGGTATTGAGCGATCAGAAGATCGACGAGCAAGCCCGCTCACACTCCTGTGAATCCAACCAGTAACACTTACCGTACAGTCCGGTCTCGTCGTCTGATATGTCGCATACCTTGCCTAGGGGTGGTAAACGTCAGACCCCAATAGCTCGATAAGTCGTGTCGATATGAGGTCTATAACAGTTCGAGAAACTACTGGTAACACTTACCAGTAAATCTCAGCAACCCTGGCCAGGGATTTCCGGTTTAGCCAATCGAACACAGCGCAACATCAACTCCCTATACCGGGAGAGACGAATCCCCTCCTATCGCTCATTGCCTCCATGTGATTCGGGACTGTACCCAAAAACCACCGTTTTGCACGCCCTCTTGGACGTGGTAAGGTGGAAATCAAAGCACAGTGGGAACCACACAAGACTCTATGACGATCTCGGGTCAACAGACTACTCTGTACCAGTGTCACCAGAGAACTGCCATCTGACGTGAGGTATAATACCATCTGAGAGTTCTCGGTGAGTCCGTCCAGTGTACCCAGTCTCCACTGAGCACCCGTATATCATCTCCGATGTCAAACACCAATGGATATGGGATCATCCATCGCCTATCTGTATGGGTCGAGAAGGTATACGCTAGTCTACTCTGGTATATCGATGCCCTGTCTCGATATACCCACGACTAGGGACCTTGAAGGATGTACTTATGGACTACCATGTCCCCACTAGTATGATCCGCATCATAGTCCAGGTAGTCAAGTACACATCCTAAGGGCTTTACCAACATGTAACAGAGAGACAATCAGTATACACGTTAAGGTAAATAGTAACCAGATAGCATACTATCATGTCGAGCAAGAAAGTCCTCCCTATATATGTCCCAGCATCCACTACAATATACATCCTATGTACAGTAATGGCCTCTAGGGCATACATATAACTAACAATCTCCCACTTGCACTAGGGCCATCCGTAGCAGTGGTTGCAGTATCTCATACTCAACCATCCCATAAAAGTCTCTCTCTGGGAAAAGGCCTTTGTGAGTGGATCCGCTGTGTTGTCCTCTGAGTCTGCTCTCCTAACCTCGATCACCCTGGAGATCAAATATCTCCATGATCAGGTGATACTGCCTTAGAATATGTCTGGATCACTGATGGGACGGACGTTCCTTGGCATAGGCCACAACTCCATTGTCACACAATGGGAGGAACTCAGTTCATCTCATGAACAAATATACACCCAGACAGTCTCTTTGGTAGCATCTTGAGTAGCGATGTATCCAGCCTTAATCGTCTAGTATGCCACGGTATCTTGCTTGGAACTCTTCCAACATACCGTCCCTTTACTGAGGGTAAAGATAATGCCTGTGACTGAGATTCAGTCGTCTTTATCACCCTGGAACCCTTCCAGTGATTCTCCTCAGGATCGATTGATACCATCTCACTGCAACTAGTGAGAATCCTAACATCCAATTAGATCTATCTCATAGATCCAAAATCCAGGATTTAGGAGGTATCACTTTTATCCTATATGGAGAATCATTGTGATAAACGGAGATTGACCGAGCGTAGCATAGGAAACTCCTTCCCTATCATTCATGTCATCCACGTACTCTACGAGGATCGTCACCATACTCCCTACTACCTTTTTGTTTATACAAGGTTCATCTACCATTTTGATGATGTCAACTTCTTTGACAAATCCATCAAAACAGATGTTCCAACTCCGCGATGCCTGCTTTATCCTATAAAGTATCTTGCACACGTTTCCGCTGCTCCCACTGTGTACGAGGCCCTCTGGCTGTGTACTTATAGACGCACTCTTCTAAAATATCATTTAGAAAAGCAGACATGACACCCAACCGCCAAATATCGTAGTCATGGTATGTAGCCGTGGCAAGTAGTATCTGGATGGACTTAAGCATAGGTACTGGAAAAGGTTTCATCACTATCCACGCCTGGTCGTTGACGAAAACCTTTAACAAGTCCAGCTTTGAAAGTCTCAACCTTTCCAAGTACACCAAGTAATCTTCTCAAGATATACTTGCTCCTGATGGGAATTTAACCCTTCAGATATAGCAACCAAAGTCCATACTTTGTTGGTGTATAAGGATTCCATCTCAGATCACTAAGCATCCAGCCATTCTTACAGAGTCTCACTCCTGATGGCCAGGTCGAAACTAGTTGGGTCATCATCTCATGATGCATTTCTCGCTCCCACTGTCATAGAGAAACTGAAGTATCTCTCAGGTGGGTGAGGAACCCTACTAGATCGGCGGAGAGGCTGAGGTTCGTTGGTAACTATTGAATCCTTTGGTTCTTTCAAATCATCAGCCGTAGTTTGTATAGCTGGAACATTTTCAGTTCTACATAACAGACCTTGCCTCGAGCTTGTCCGGATTTTGCTTTTCAGACATAGGCCGGACAACCCCAAATCTTAACTAACTTAAGATATGGGCTCTTCCCTTTCCATATCGCATATGAAGTGGTAGGCAACTGATTTGAACCTAATTCAATAGGTATGCAACTTCATAAGTGCATAACTCCCAAAAGGAAATAGGCAACTCAGTAGTACTCATCATAGAGCACACCTTATCACATAGGGTGTGATTGCTCCGCCCCGATATACCATCGTGCTATGGTGTATACGGAGGAGTAATGATGAGAGAGAATCTCATTCTCCTTTAGAATGGTCCAGGAATTCCGTGCTCAAGTATTCTCCTCCTTGATCACATCAAAGGACATAATACTTATTCCCGTATTGGTTCTCTACTTCTAACTTATATTCTGTGAATATCTCAAAAGGTTCGGACTTGTGTTTCAGCAGGAACATAGGTCTGAATCTCGAAAGATGATCAGAGAATGTAATGAAGTATAAAGAACCGGTCTTGGCATATGTAGACAGGGGACTTTACATACATCAACATGTATCAATCCCAAGAGTTCACTAACTCTTTCTCTGTTTCCAGTAAACGGAGCTATGGTCATCTTATCTCTGTGACATGACTGGCAAGTTTCACAAGATGTAAATTCAAACTGATTTAAATATACATCTACATGTAACTTCAGCTAGTCGGGTCACATTGATATGACCTAGTCTACAATACCTCAAGTAGGATTCGTTCATTTCTGAACTCTTCCTCTTGTGTGTGTTCCGTATACTAAGAACTGTAGTTTGATTTAGAACATTAATGCTTTTAGATAACGTGCCTGAACCGATCAACTTTTGATATAGGAAATGTTCAAAACATTATCCAACAATACAAAATTATATCCTTTCTTTACTAATAAAGAGACTGATATGATTTTGTATATCAGGTTCGATATCTAATAACATTCGTTCAGAATCAATGTATTTGGAATACAGGGTGACAGTGACCAACAGACTTGGCTGCAACACTTGCCCCGTTTTCTGCCTCATGAAACTTATCACCCGTTCTCAGTTCTTTGCCTATCTGTAGCCCATGTAACAAATTACATATGTGGGATCCTGATCTGGTATCACATACCCAGGACGTAAAGGACACTGAGAAACAGTTCTTTGTAATGAACACACTCGAAGATGATGCATCAACATGCACTCTCTTCGTTTGGTCGGCACGGGAAATCTGGTATTCCCCAATTTCCTGCTCTGTCTTATAACAATTATAAGTTGGAGCGGGACCAACGTTCCCCAGCTCAGTATAACAAGCGGGTTCGGTCAATATTCCGTATTATTATCTTGATTAAGGCGTGATATGGTCGCTACCTGGAGAGAGAGAGAAGAAAACACTCAGCGTGCGCTCTTTCAAGAATAGATTGGTTATTATTTTATCTAATCAGGATGGCTCCCACTGTTTTTTATCAAATCTTCCTTCAAACCCTAAAAGGAAAGACTAGCCGGGATTAATTACACACTACAAGTTCGCCAATCTTTCAGCCAGGCCAGTGTCGGTACTTTGAGGGAGGTCCCCCGTGCTTTCGCACGAACCTAATTAATGTAAACCTCATTTTCCCAGAGGCGTAACCTCGTTAACACCTTTCTAGACACCTACTTGATCGGCTAATTGTAATGTGTAAAACTCTCCCAGGAGTAACTCTTACTCGCAGCGGGTATCGGAATCCAACTATCTCATAGAAGGTATGCAATCTCATTGCAAATTTTAACACTTGAAATTCCCGATAATATTTTGCCCCTAGTGTTCTATGACCTTGACGAATGCCAAACAACCCATAGTCCACTAGTCAAGTTCAACCCGTACATTTCTTGATTGAATTAAACCCATCCGCACGACCCTTGACGAATGCCAAACAACGCCGTACGAATACCCTAATCCAATCTGCATCATATGCATAAGCAGATAAATACTAGTTAGCTACCGTACACTACGCCTTGACGAATGCCAAACTACCGCAGCATGAATACTAACTAGTACTTATCTGAAATGACAGAGGGCTACGACAGGTTTTTATGAAAACCTATTGCGTAATGAACTTGATATCGTTGTAGGATCGAATGAATTTTGAAATGGAGTGTTTTTGAAGCTTTTCTAGTTTTGCTAAAGGAGTCACTCCCGGTGAAGGGATCGTCGGTCCTTTCCTCATCGAATAAGGTGCGGGATATATCATATATATCACTGTGCAAAGCAAAAACTCTTAAAAGCAATCAAAAGACAAACCGAGTGTGTAGCATCTGCCAGTTATTGCTAAAGGAGTCACTCCCGGTGAAGGGATCTCGGTCCTTTCCTCATCGAATAAGGTGCAGGATATATCACATATACCGCTGTGCAAAGCAAGAACTGTAGCTACCTGTTTTATTTTTGAAATTCGATTCTACAACATCTTTAGGTTTCTTTTACTTTCATTAATCACATTAATGAAGTCCCATCATTTAAGTTACCTAAACATCACAGATAAATACGACGTACACTTATGCCATCCGCATTCGCCTCGATGTCCCCTCGTGCACCGTTAGGTTAGGTAACTAACGGCAGAGCGGGGCAGGGCTAGCGCGGGTGTAAAACATAAGTAACGTCTATATAATATATCAAATATACTATATACAGTATCCATCACAGAACATATCACATGATCACATCACAGATATCGCAGCAGAAGAATCATATGAAATATTGGATATACTAGGACGTCCGTGTTTTCAATACGAGCCAGTATAAAACACGGATTCCACGGTCGTGATGAATAGCCAAACCCACACCCCTAGACCCCTACGAGAGCGGCAAGTAACCCTACCAATTCTAGAGTTAGGAGACCCGGACTCGACTCCTCGAGTTGGTCTCCCACTGGACTCCAGAACTCGGTTACTTGTGCTCTCCTCCTTGGGTCTATCCTAGTGCGGAAAAGTAAATAATATACAAAGGGTGACATCTTCCGCAACCTGGAAGTGTCCCATTTAAAAGAATATTACATACAAGTTTTTACATGAATGAAAATGAAAAACACTCATCTTACATAAAAACCCCCGGCTATTCAAACACGACGATCCAATATAACATATCCAGCAACACAGAACATCACATGTCATCAACGTAAGTAAATATGCGCATCCCAATTGTCGTTGACATATAGCAATGAAACCGGCGATATCACATATTACACTTACGGTCACAGAAAAGAAAGTGTAAAACTACAACAGTTGGAATCCGCAAACTCTTTAGACATCGCATGCCTAGCCAAATGAATTCCTTAGACATCGCATGCCTAACAATTATAAACCCCGCATTTTAGTCTCATCATTGAAAACACTTTTCAATATCAAGTCGGGCAATTCAACAAGATTCCCGATATCCTGATCGAATGCTCGTCGCAAACTTTAGTAGGCGGCCGCACCCCCGATACCGTCGACGAAGTGCACCAAGGCGGAACACCGCTACCGCGAGCACCCAAACGGATGCTTTCGGTGACGGGGTTCTCCTACAGTCACTTGGTCGGGGCTAAGGGATGTAGCTGTCTATTAAGTTTACCCGGCGAGTATCCGCGTACACTACGTGATTGCGACGGACTTTTGATCACATCAAAATTCCGTGGCAACCGATCAAGTGAGACTAAACCGCTAGATTTATAACATTCATTCAGTTATCTCATAACTTATTGTGAATTCCAATTATTGTATCACATTCCGGATAAATAGAAAATGTTAAACTTTCCGATCGAACAATCGAACACCCAAGTTTTACCAATGCAAATCAACACATGAAACAAGTTTAAAAACATCCAGTTCATGCCTCAGTACCAACGGTCCAGCCGTAGAAGGGTCAAGCCAACGCCTCACATGTGGCACACCGTACTGCCCCAAACCCGAAGGTTCAAAGGGCAGTTCAAGACGGTCACATAATCGAGTTAAGGTTTGTTGTCTTCTAGAGGGACCATCGCGTTACTTGCACTACTTAGAACGTTATTAAACCACGGAAAGATCCAACACTTGGAAATTTCCCGACAGGGGAAAAGGTGGGTGTTTATATCCGGTCGAACTTTTTAACATATTCTAAAATTATCCGAAAAAACACATAGACAAAGTTAGGCAATCCGATCGAAACACCGAGTCCCCAATACAACCCAGAAAATTCAACTCTTGAATAAATTTTAAAAAATACCCAAGAAAACCAGCACTGCAACATATGAATTACTGTGCCAGAACCAATGCAAGATACGACAAAATGGCCGCGGAACCGCCGCACATGCCATGCTTGTGCCGCGGTTCCGCCGCGTTATAGTGGAATCATGGACATGTGTTGCACAGTAATTCTTAGGATTCCCTGCTAATTTTTCTGCATATTTTTAATAAACAAAAATCCACAAATTTGAAAAATGTACAGAGAGGGTTGTCGGGTTAAGGTTTCGGGTTCGATCGGGTTTCTAACATCGTCATCGCATCGCCTAAGGCTCTAGCTAGTCTCTGATACAACTGTAGGGTTCCTAGGCACCTAAGGAGGTCTCACAAGGTATCAACCATGCCAATTTCAAATTTTACGGGTGCCGAGAAACCCTAATACGGATCGTTAACTAGATTTTAGGAGAAAACTAAACTAGTTAACAACTTAACTACGAGTATACGGAAATACAACCTTTGTAGATCCGGTCCTCCACCTCCATAGCTCCGCAATGAAGTCTCCTCGCTGTCCAAATGGAAACTCGGGCTCTAGCGTCGGCTTCATCGGAGAAATGGGCGGGCAAGGTCGTCGGCTTCGTGCCGAAGATGATCTACGTCGAGGCATCGCTAGATCAAGCTCCCACTTCACCAAGTCATGAAACTTGTAAAGAAAACACCCTATACTACTTGGCAAGAGGTAGAGGATGAAGAAATAGGAGGTGGGTTCACTTTAGAATTGGATTTCTCACTCATTTTCTCAAGTTGCCATTGATGGAGGCAAGCTTCTTCTTGTGAAGAAGAAGAAGAAGATGAATATAATATCATAAGTTATTTTCAAAATAGAAAATAAATGAATACTTATCATAATCCAACCATGGTCAAGTGTAGAGAATGAACTAGGGTTTAGTGGAATGGTTAGAGTTAAGCATGAGACAAATATGGTCACTTAGTTAAAGCTTCATGAAGCTTCAACTAGCATCCAAAGAAAGCCACCATTCATTTATTTTGCAAAATAAATAAACAAAATAAATAAATGATAAAGAAAAAGAAAACCCTAACCATTACACAACCATGGTTTAAACTTTACACAAACTCAAGTTAGCTTGTATCATCAAACATGACACAAACTTGTGTACAAAAGTATATCACATATACATTGTGCACTTCAAGTGAGAAAATCCCTTTAAAATGAACCAATACTAGTTAGTGCAAAGTAATATATCAAATATATAATTATGCATTAAATCATTAAATCAACTCTTGATTCAATGATCCGGTCATGTCGCACACAACCGACTAGTATACAATGTATCGATTTATCGAATCAATCCTTGATTCGATAACTAGGTTATATCGCATACAAACACATCGATACATTCATCGCGAGAATGAAATACGGTATCACATACACGCATTATTCTCGGTCCCGCACATATCTCATATGCGCTCCTATTTCGTTTCGCTTGAGCCAGGAAACCTCTGTGTAGGACTCTAAAGACTCGTCAATACGCCGGTAGCAGATGATGATCATATCAAACACCCACAAGCCGCAAGCGGTCTGCTAAACGTAACGGCCACCCGGGTATTGAGCGATCAGAAGATCGACGAGCAAGCCCGCTCACACTCCTGTGAATCCAACCAGTAACACTTACCGTACAGTCCGGTCTCGTCGTCTGATATGTCGCATACCTTGCCTAGGGGTGGTAAACGTCAGACCCCAATAGCTCGATAAGTCGTGTCGATATGAGGTCTATAACAGTTCGAGAAACTACTGGTAACACTTACCAGTAAATCTCAGCAACCCTGGCCAGGGATTTCCGGTTATAGCCAATCGAACACAGCGCAACATCAACTCCCTATACCGGGAGAGACGAATCTGTAAGTGCACGGCGGCGCCCCGGCAGTCAATCCGACGCCGGAATGCGGAAGCGGTGAATAACTTAATTTTGCGGACTTTGCAAACCGGCACCACCGCGCACTAAACTCCGGATCGTAACCATTAACTAGTCTAAGCTAACTAGAAGATGGGTTAGAGATATACCGACGATCCAAGTCCTCCGGTCTTCTCGTCATGGTCCCGATCTCCTGCGGAAAAGTCCCATCTCCTCCTCGTCGCCGGAAGTGCACCACATCGCCTTCTTCGTTTACGGGCTCCCACCTCAATGCCGAGGCAACTCGGGCACGAAGCCGGCTACTCGACGTGCCCAAGATATGCTGTAGGAAGTGTAGTAGAAGAATATCTCTTTTGGGGTTAAAGAGGTTGCCAAGTTGGAGGAATAATGCACAAGAATTTTTATGGAAACTTGCAAGGAAAAAGAATGGAGCTTCCTCAAAAATGAGCTCGGCCAAAAGAAAGCCATTCTTGTGCTCTCTGGAAAAATTGATGTGTGTGAAGATTGCACTCCAAAAAAAAAAAATCATGCAAAGGAAATTAATCCTTTACAGCACACACACACACATCAAAGATGGGGGGGGGCCCACGAAATTTCCATGAAGGAAATAACACACAGCACACTCACATATATTCATTCCTTTTCTAATAAATAAATCCACACCCAAAAATCATTCCAGCACCAACAGATTAATTTATTCTCCCCTTATCAAATAAATTAATCCACTCACTCCATGAACAGTGGCCGGTCCAAACTCTTTCACAAAAACAATTTCCAACACAAAACCCATACTCTATCAAATCCTAATTAATGCAAGAAAAGCCAAAAAGATTTCAAAGTCAATCCTTTTGCAAGAAACCCCCTCGACAAATGTTATTTGCAAACTTGCAAATAACACCCTCCAACGAAAAGTCCGACCGGGAAGAAAAAAGAGAAAACCGGCCGGAACGGAATGCAAACTGGCAACCCCAGAAAACTGGTCCCATAATAAATTACAGGAAAACCCCGATACTGTGCATACACACCCGCATCTGTATTCCGTCCGGATACAAATGCAAAAAGACAAAACTACATTATCGAACACTAAGATCCGGCTTAAGCCAAAGCCGGTTAGTAAAAACCGTCCGATCACGATCCGTACAATACCGCACGTATCTGATCGAACCCTGCCATATCTCCATACGGCCTCTACAGCGTTTCGCCCGAAAGCTGAGTAACTGAAAGTGTGGCGGACTCTAAAGACTCGTCAATACAATGGCTGTGGATTTAACCACTAGCCCGTCAGAGGTATAAGCCAATACGTAACGGGCCACCAGCTATTGACTAAAAGGGACGTCGATGAGCGAACTCATCCTGACACCCTACTGAGCCTGTCAGTGACAATATCCGTGCAGTCCGGTCCGTTCGTCTATGAGTATCGCATGGCGGGCCTAGGGGGTTGGTAAAAGTCAGACCCCCAAAAGCGGTACAAGTCGTGTCGGAGTGTAGCCCAGAACACCCTGAGATACTACTGGAATACCTACCAGTAAATCTCCTTGCCTTGGCCAAGGACTTTGTGTAATGGCTCTCCTAGACACAGCACGACCTCACCCCCAATACCGGGAGAGACGAACCCCTGAAGATACGCTCACTGCCTCCATGTGGCTCGGGACTGTACCCAACTAAAACCTGTTTGCACGACTCCTTTGAGCCGTGGTAGGGTAGTAATCAAAGTACAGTGGGAACTCACACGAGACAAATGACGATCCCCAGGTCGATGAACTAACCTGCACACATGTTACCAGGGAACTGCCATCTGATGTCTGGTATATGACCAACTAGCATGTTCCCGGCGAGTCCTGTCCGGTGTACTCATAACCCAATGAGCACCTGTATACATCTTAGGTGATCCAACTGACACCAGTGGCTTGTGAGACCGGCCACCGCCCCTCGTCGGGGTCTCGACTGTATACACTAGTCTACTAATGGAGTATCGATGCCCAGTCTCGAAACTCCCACGACCAGGGACCTTTTAAGGATAAGCTTGTAGACCCCCAGCTCCCACTTATATGATCGCCCTCATACTGCTGGTGGTCAAGCAAGAATCCTAGGGGCTCTATCAACGTGTAATAGCGACGTGTCATGTCACTTAAAACAGTACACGATGATAAAGGCAAACCAGATAGCATACTATCATCTCGAGTAAGACTGTCCTACCGGGATAGGTCCTCCCTCAATCATTACAATCACGTACCTGTGACCTAATAATTGACTCTGAGGGCACTATCTCCAACAATCTCCCACTTGCACTCAAGGCTAATTATTGCGATGTCGCATACTCACAGCCCGTGTGATACCGAACATCCAACTCCTCTACTAGTCAGTCTCACAAAGCTCGTTTGCGGAACTATTGCGTTCGAGGAATAGCCTCAGTGAGTGGATCCGCTTAGTAGTTTCTTTCTATGTCTCTCTATATCTCAAGTTCGCGGAGAAACCCATCTCCCGAAAAGAGTAATACCTGTCTCAGAATATGTCTGGATGTCTGATGGGACCTAGCTCATAAATGAACTCCAAATCCAAACTTCTTAGACTGTATCGTCAACTGAACTTAATCAGTATCCTGCGCGCCATGCCTCCCTCAGTATTGCCTTGGATCACCTGTCCAAAATACTGCCCCTCGTTAGAGGGAAAACTATAACTCTGACAACCTCCTTGTTGTCCATGTCACCTTGGAAGCCTGGAATGATAACCGTCTCCTGAATGAGGCTGTCGTTATCATATCCCTAGAACATCTACTTATGTTCTAAAACTGCTTCCGACTGTTTCTCCAGGATTGGATTAATGTCAACTTGTTGCATCTAGTGCAAGAACAACATCTGGTATGGTACTTGACATCTCATGATTGACTCAATTGCCTAAGCAAGTGATCTGCCAATCATGCACGTCCCTCTCCCCTTTAGTCTGCAAGACACCTTTGGAGAGGGTGACTCCATTACCTGCAGGTACACTACCGTGCCAGGAGTCGTCCATCCTAAATACTCTTAGAATGCTGTCAAGTACCCTGATTGGGAAACCACCCAAATCTAGATCTAAAACCATAGATCTAGTAACCAGTATGTCTGATATAAAATCCATGTCCTTTGTGGAGAAACCACTGTGTGACGACCAAAGTATAACCGATCGTAGTGTAGGAGTTTCTTTTCCTACTCTGTGTATATCATCCAAATACCAGGATATCACACCCTACTACCTTCTCAACAGATCCATCCCCTATTCTGATGAAGTCAAACCCATGACTGTCACGTCAGAAATAGATGATCTATCTCCGCTACATCTGCTTTAGTCTATAAATAGACATAAACAACCTGTCCACCAATGCTTCCGCTGCTCCCACTGACTACGACAACCCTCTGGCAGAGTCATATATACGTACACTTCTAAAACTGGTTTAGAACGACGCTATACTCATCCTCCCGCCGGGTCTCATAACCTGGAACAACAGCAATGGTAATTGTGGGTAAACAAGAACTTCCCTGTCACCGTCCTTGAGGCTACCGTAGTGCCTCTCGGGTGCCTGAAGTTACCCACCTTATCTGCGGAGTGGCCAATGGAATGTCAATCCAGATTGAATCTTTAGGTTCCTTATCAAATCTTCAGTAATCGTTTGTGGTTCTGGAATCACTTCCAGTTCTACCATACTCCCACTACTGTTTTCTGAAAAAGTCCATTTTTAATAAAACTGTGGCGAGTCTAGAACAATATCGCTATTGTTCATCCAGATGGTAGAAAATCAACCCTCGTCATAGCCTGGGTCAACCCACAAACAGCCATTACAGAAACGTGCCTTGAGTTGTCCAGTGTCTGGTTTTAATCATAAACCGGACAACTCCCCGTACCTTAACATCGTTAAGATATGAACTGTTCTATATCCAATATAGAAACAGAGGCACTGATTTAATTGAACCAGATTCAAATCATGCAGCTGTCCCCAGCGCATGCCAACTAAATGGAAGGAGGCCGATCAGCGTTACTCAACTTAGGAATACTTCCAATTATGAGTAACCTGAAAGAGAAGCAAGATCTCTTAATCATTACTATCAACTGAATACCATATACAAGTACCTACATCTTCGATCTCTTTGAAGAATCCCGATACTTGCTATACCTGGTTCTCTACTCTATTCAAATACCTATAACTTCTCAAAATTCGGACCCTGTGTTTCCACGAAACACTTGTCTAAAAACTAGAGAAGTCATAAGTAAACCGAATATAGTACGAGGACCAACCCCTTTGTCCTGATGGACCCTGGACAACATACAATACTCTGTATAAGTCCCTTGAGTCTGAAAACTCATTCACTGTGTGTCGTAGGTTGAAAACTGTACTTATGGTTAAGAAGAATTACACCGCTGTTTAATGCTCCTTACCTAACCATCCACTGATATAGGCAAATGTCGTAGACATAATTTCAGAAAGGTATATCTCACTCTATGAAAATAGACGTACAGATATATCAATTTGAAATTGGTGCATAACAGCGGATATTCAAAACCAGATATTTGCCGACCGGCAAACAGCCCAGGTGATTTCCTCAAATATCACCGATTACAACGAATCCTGATATAATGAGGATAATCACCCAATTCCCAATAACTTACTCCCACTCATCATCTGTAAAACCATACAGATGTGAGAATCGTACCTGGTAAATACATACCCTGGAGTAAGTATCTAATCGGGAAATCAGTTTTCCTTTAACATTACACAGTGAAACTGAAACATTGAAATGTTCCGATGGGGTATCCTGGTATTCCTAGTAATGCCTCTTCCAGATTCACGACTGTAACCGTATAATTCTTTGCCACCTCTCAAAATCCCTTCATATGTCTTTAGTCTTTACCTTCTGCACACCCTTTTAGGCCAAATGGTTTTCTTCCTTCCCTACCGTTCGGCACCAGCCTATGGTTTGGAAGAAGACTATCCAATAAGCATAATGGGTGTACTGTCCCAATCCTAGGAACACTCGCAATGAGAGAGGGTGAAGATAAAAGACAACCGAATAAACCTTATTCCTATTTCTCCTGAACCAGAATCCATCCCCGAACTGGAACAAGTTCCATTCGAGTTCGTATATAACCATACGATGGAGTATCCAAATAAAGTGTGGATCTTCGTAGTGATACGGAGTGTCCTGGAGAAATACAAAGGTGATGTGGGAGTGGTAACGAAATATTTGGTTTTGTCGTGAATATCTGTTGCAATTTACTTTGCCCTCTTACTAATCCCTTACTTTGTCTGAACTTAATACCTTCTGCACACCATCGTTATGCTAATTGGTTTTCTTCATTCCCTACCGGTCGGCACCAGCCTAAGGTTTGGAAGAAGACAATCCAATTTGCGTAATAGGTGTACTACCCCTAAACCAAGGAGTACTCGTAACCTGAGAGAGGGTAAAAGGAAAAGACAACTGAATAATCCTATCCGTTTTCTCCAGAACCGGAAACCATCCTCGAATAAATTCTTTCGAGTTCGTATCTAACCATACGATGGTTTTGTCCAATGGAAGTGGACGTTCGTAGTAAAACGGGGTGTCCTGGAGAAAAGGGTAAAAGTAGGAGTGGCAATGAGGTTTGTAACTCTGACAATCCAAAAGCCAGTGTTAAGAAGGTTCGGTTAATTTGGTCACTGAGTCATAGTCTTAGGGTCGGGTCAGTGGTCGCTGCCAAAGAGAGAGAGAAAAGAAACACTCAGCGTGCACTCTAACCTAGATCAGAATGGTTACCAATTTATCTAATCTGGAAACCTCCCACTGTACCTCAAATTCTTCTCCAAACATAAAAGAAGAATTAGTCGGGGTCACCCGAGGAGTAAACTAACTCATCAGTGGGAATCGGGATCCAACTATCATCGCATGATAACGTGATGGAATCCGCTCACGGTATCACACTCCAGAAGGTATGCGCATATCTGGCAAGTTTCAGTACTTTTGAAACTCCCGATGTGATTTCTGCCCCATGCTCTTATGACCTTGACTTTGGCCAACATATCATAAGTCACATGTCAAGTTCTGCCCGTCATTCTCCAGGTTAATTTGAATCCACCCGTACATACCCTTGACTTTGGCCAAAATGGCAGCACGACTGTCCCAAACCAACGCATCTATCTATGCTGCATATGAATACCCCAATAGCTACCAATCACTGTGCCTTGACTTTGGCCAACATACACAGCTTGAATACTATTGACCACCCATATGAAACGACGGAGGGCTACGAATGGTTTCTGGCGAAAACCTTTAACGTAATGAACTTGATATCGTTGAAGGAACGGATAGCTTTTTAGAAAATATAGTGACGAAAACCTTTACTAAAGAGGTCACTCCCGGTGAAGGGATCTCGGCTCTTTCCCCGTAGAATGGGGTGCTGGATATTCATAACCGAATATCACTGTGCAAAGCAAAAGTAATCGGCTATAGTGAAGTTAATGCCCTGACGCAAACTTTTTGTCCAAGGGGTCACTCCCGGTGAAGGGATCTCGGCCCTTGCCTCGTCGACTGAGGAGCAGGATATTCCAAATGAATACCACGATGCAAAACAAAAGTAAACGTCCTTGCACTAACAGCTTTTGAAAAAGTGTTCCAACAACATCAGATTAGGTTTGTTTTTAAGTTGCATTGATCCGAATCAATGCAGTCCCATCAATTGATCACACCACAAAGAACGAAAATATACTGATGTACGTATATGCCATCCGCATTCGCCACTGGGTCCCGTCATTACCCGTTAGGTTAGCTTACTAACGACAGAGCGGGGACTGGACTAGCGCGGATGCAAAACATATACAACATCTACTAATATATATACCAATATATAGTATTTCGCTCAAGGCGTGAATAAAATGCAACATCACAGAAATGTACAGCATCACAGAAACAAAACAGATATCTGGGATCCCCGGGTTTCACAGAGCCGCTGAAACCCGACGTTCCCCTGGTCGTGTGGATAGCCTGTGCAATGAAATCCTAGACCCCTACGGGCGCGGCAAGTCACCCGCCAAAACCTGAAGCGAGGCAGCCCCCTTCAGCACCGTGAATGGACCACCCAGCACTTCACGGAATCCGGTAACTTGGGCACCCCTCCTGGGTCAACCTGTACCCCCTACGAGTGCGGCGAATAGCCCGCCAATCCTAGAGTGAAGCCCCCTCCGTCTCAATGCCATGAGATGCGGGCTTGTTGCCCTCCAGAACCCGGCTATCCGTGCACCCCTCCGCGGGGCAATCCTAGTACAGAAAGTAAAATATACATACAACGGGTACATCGACCGCAACCAGGTCGTGCCCCAAAATAATAATACAAACAGGCAGTGACGGCAGTCCACATGTCGGACGCTCGCCCCGCAATACCAAATGTACATAATACAACAAAAACTGTACTAGCATTGCATCCAGGCTATCCCCCACGACCGATCCGCAACATCACAGCAAATACATAGAACATCAACGTGAAAGTCACGTTCGCAAATCCGTCTAACCGGGCTATAGCAGTTAGACCGAATTTACCGATCGAGTGACATTCACGGTCGCAGATATAATGTAAATACTGTGAAAAATGTGTTTAAAATATTCCGATTGATCAAACTTTAACAAGTGGGCCCACAAAGAATACTGTAGCAGTTAAAGAAAACCTGGACCCAATTTTAATATCCCAAAACCCCTAATTTAAGCCCAGAAGCCCACTGTAAAAACCCAACACACTGATCCCTGTAGACTGCGGCGGAAGCGCGGCCAAACATGGGTTTTGGCCGCCCTTCCGCGGTCACGTGAGAGGAACAGTACGTCGAATTTGAACAGTGTTCTTAGAATTTCTAGCACAGTACTTTTATGCAACCTGAAAAATTTTTTGGAGACAGAAAAATTTCAACAGAAACTGTCGTGGGTATATTGGGGTTTTCGGACATTTCGATCGATCGGAACAGAAAAACACATTACACAAAGCTAGACAAAGTTAATGGCGAGGCTCTGATACCACTGTAAGTGCACGGCGGCGCCCCGGCAGTCAATCCGACGCCGGAATGCGGAAGCGGTGAATAACTTAATTTTGCGGACTTTGCAAACCGGCACCACCGCGCACTAAACTCCGGATCGTAACCATTAACTAGTCTAAGCTAACTAGAAGATGGGTTAGAGATATACCGACGATCCAAGTCCTCCGGTCTTCTCGTCATGGTCCCGATCTCCTGCGGAAAAGTCCCATCTCCTCCTCGTCGCCGGAAGTGCACCACATCGCCTTCTTCGTTTACGGGCTCCCACCTCAATGCCGAGGCAACTCGGGCACGAAGCCGGCTACTCGACGTGCCCAAGATATGCTGTAGGAAGTGTAGTAGAAGAATATCTCTTTTGGGGTTAAAGAGGTTGCCAAGTTGGAGGAATAATGCACAAGAATTTTTATGGAAACTTGCAAGGAAAAAGAATGGAGCTTCCTCAAAAATGAGCTCGGCCAAAAGAAAGCCATTCTTGTGCTCTCTGGAAAAATTGATGTGTGTGAAGAGTGCACTCCAAAAAAAAAAAATCATGCAAAGGAAATTAATCCTTTACAGCACACACACACACATCAAAGATGGGGGGGGGGCCCACGAAATTTCCATGAAGGAAATAACACACAGCACACTCACATATATTCATTCCTTTTCTAATAAATAAATCCACACCCAAAAATCATTCCAGCACCAACAGATTAATTTATTCTCCCCTTATCAAATAAATTAATCCACTCACTCCATGAACAGTGGCCGGTCCAAACTCTTTCACAAAAACAATTTCCAACACAAAACCCATACTCTATCAAATCCTAATTAATGCAAGAAAAGCCAAAAAGATTTCAAAGTCAATCCTTTTGCAAGAAACCCCCTCGACAAATGTTATTTGCAAACTTGCAAATAACACCCTCCAACGAAAAGTCCGACCAGGAAGAAAAAAGAGAAAACCGGCCGGAACGGAATGCAAACTGGCAACCCCAGAAAACTGGTCCCATAATAAATTACAGGAAAACCCCGATACTGTGCATACACACCCGCATCTGTATTCCGTCCGGATACAAATGCAAAAAGACAAAACTACATTATCGAATACTAAGATCCGGCTTAAGCCAAAGCCGGTTAGTAAAAACCGTCCGATCACGATCCGTACAATACCGCACGTATCTGATCGAACCCTGCCATATCTCCATACGGCCTCTACAGCGTTTCGCCCGAAAGCTGAGTAACTGAAAGTGTGGCGGACTCTAAAGACTCGTCAATACAATGGCTGTGGATTTAAACACTAGCCCGTCAGAGGTATAAGCCAATACGTAACGGGCCACCAGCTATTGACTAAAAGGGACGTCGATGAGCGAACTCATCCTGACACCCTACTGAGCCTGTCAGTGACAATATCCGTGCAGTCCGGTCCGTTCGTCTATGAGTATCGCATGGCGGGCCTAGGGGGTTGGTAAAAGTCAGACCCCCAAAAGCGGTACAAGTCGTGTCGGAGTGTAGCCCAGAACACCCTGAGATACTACTGGAATACCTACCAGTAAATCTCCTTGCCTTGGCCAAGGACTTTGTGTAATGGCTCTCCTAGACACAGCACGACCTCACCCCCAATACCGGGAGAGACGAACCCCTGAAGATACGCTCACTGCCTCCATGTGGCTCGGGACTGTACCCAACTAAAACCTGTTTGCACGACTCCTTTGAGCCGTGGTAGGGTAGTAATCAAAGTACAGTGGGAACTCACACGAGACAAATGACGATCCCCAGGTCGATGAACTAACCTGCACACATGTCACCAGGGAACTGCCATCTGATGTCTGGTATATGACCAACTAGCATGTTCCCGGCGAGTCCTGTCCGGTGTACTCATAACCCAATGAGCACCTGTATACATCTTAGGTGATCCAACTGACACCAGTGGCTTGTGAGACCGGCCACCGCCCCTCGTCGGGGTCTCGACTGTATACACTAGTCTACTAATGGAGTATCGATGCCCAGTCTCGAAACTCCCACGACCAGGGACCTTTTAAGGATAAGCTTGTAGACCCCCAGCTCCCACTTATATGATCGCCCTCATACTGCTGGTGGTCAAGCAAGAATCCTAGGGGCTCTATCAACGTGTAATAGCGACGTGTCATGTCACTTAAAACAGTACACGATGATAAAGGCAAACCAGATAGCATACTATCATCTCGAGTAAGACTGTCCTACCGGGATAGGTCCTCCCTCAATCATTACAATCACGTACCTGTGACCTAATAATTGACTCTGAGGGCACTATCTCCAACAGAATCCCCTCCTATCGCTCATTGCCTCCATGTGATTCAGGACTGTACCCAAAAACCACCATTTTGCACGCCCTCTTGGACGTGGTAAGGTGAAAATCAAAGCACAGTGGGAACCACACAAGACTCTATGACGATCTCGGGTCAACAGACTACTCTGTACCAGTGTCACCAGAGAACTGCCATCTGACGTGAGGTATAATACCATCTGGGAGTTCTCGGTGAGTCCGTCCAGTGTACCCAGTCTCCACTGAGCACCCGTATATCATCTCCGATGTCAAACACTAATGGATATGGGATCATCCATCGCCCATCTGTATGGGTCGAGAAGGTATACGCTAGTCTACTCTGGTATATCGATGCCCTATCTCGATATACCCACGACTAGGGACCTTGAAGGATGTACTTATGGACTACCATGTCCCCACTAGTATGATCCGCATCATAGTCCAGGTAGTCAAGTACACATCCTAAGGGCTTTACCAACATGTAACAGAGAGACAATCAGTATACACGTTAAGGTAAATAGTAACCAGATAGCATACTATCATGTCGAGCAAGAAAGTCCTCCATATATATGTCCCAGCATCCACTACAATATACATCCTATGCACAGTAATGGCCTCTAGGGCATACATATAACTAACACCGATCTCCTGCGGAATGTCCTGTCTCCACCTTGTAGCCGGAAGTGCACCACATCGCCTACATCTTTTACGGGCTCCCACCTCAATACCGAGGCAACTCGGGCACGAAACTGGCTAGTCGACGTGCCCAAGGTTTACTGTAGAATATGGTGTAGAACTTGTGTCTCAATTTTAGGGTAGTGGAGGTGCCATTTTTGGTGGAGGAAAGAAAGGATATTTTAGATGAACTAGAGAGCATTTTTCTTAGCACCATGAGAACAAAAATGCCACACCAAAAATGAATCAATCAATTCCCCTAAGGGAATGGCCGGCCCATGCCATGTGAATGGAAAAAGAGAGAGGGCCAAGACAAAGAGGTGGTTGAAAAGCAAGTGATGATGAGAAAATCAAATGATCACAACAAAACCCAACACTCTAAAACAACCATCATCATATCCAAAGTCAAGCAATCATGAAAACTATCATGAAGCAAAAGTCAAGTGAGGTCAATGGATGGTGCACCATCATGATACAACAATATGCAAAGACCCCCCTCCACAAATGCTTATTTGCAACAATGCAAATAAGCCCTCCTCCACCAATCTTCGGCCAATGAACGATACAAAGGAAATCGGCCGAAACGAAAAGCAAACTGGCAACTCCAGAAAACTGGTCCCGTAATAAATTACAGGAAAACCCCGATAGTGTGCATACACACCCGCATTTGTATTCCGACCGAAATACAAATGCAATGAGACAAAATCTACACTGTACTATACTAGGATCCGGCTTAAACCAAAG
The DNA here is from genome assembly GCA_030015575.1 of Agapanthus africanus. Classification (NCBI taxonomy): domain Eukaryota; kingdom Viridiplantae; phylum Streptophyta; class Magnoliopsida; order Asparagales; family Amaryllidaceae; genus Agapanthus; species Agapanthus africanus. The sequence goes on from CM057337.1 coordinate 421,273,866, forward strand.
CCGGCTAGTAATATCCGTTCGATCCTGATCCGTGCAATACCGCACGTATCTGATCGAACCCTGCCATATATCCATACGGCCTCTAGTACGAACTGTCCGATCCTGATCCGTGCAATACCGCACGTATCTGATCGGACCTTGCCATATCTCCATACGACCTCTACAGCTTTTCGCCCGAAAGCTTGAGTAACTGAATGTGGGGGACTCTAAAGACTCGTCAACACCTTGGTTGTGGATTTAACCACTAGCACGTCAGAGGTATAAGCCAATACGTAACGGGCTACCAGGTATTGACCAAAAGGGACGTCGATGAGCGAACTCATCCTGACACCCTACTGAGCCTGTCAGTGACAATATCCGTACAGTCCGGTCCGTTCGTCTATGAGCATCGCATGGCGGGCCTAGGGGGTTGGTAAAAGTCAGACCCCCAAAAGCGGTACAAGTCGTGTCGGAGTGTAGCCCAGAACACCCTGAGATATTACTGGAATACCTACCAGTAAATCTCCTGCCTCGGCCGAGGGCTTCGTGTAATGGCTCTCCTAGACACAGCGCGACCTCACCCCCAATACCGGGAGAGACGAACCCCTGAAGATACGCTCACTGCCTCCAAGTGGCTCGGGACTGTACCCAACTAAAACCTGTTTGCACGTCTCCTTTGAGCGTGGTAGGGTAGTAATCAAAGTACAGTGGGAACTCACACGAGACAAATGACGATCCCCAGGTCGATGAACTAACCTGTACACATGTCACCAGGGAACTGCCATCTGACGTCTGGTATATGACCAACTAGCATGTTCCCGACGAGTCCTGTCCGGTGTACTCATAACCCAATGAGCACCTGTATACATCTTAGGTGATCTAACTGACACCAATGGCTTGTGAGACCGGCCACCGCCCCTTGTCGGGGTCTCGACTGTATACACTAGTCTACTCTGGAGAAACGATGCCCTGTCTCGAATCTCCCACGACTAGGGACCATTTAAGGATGTGCTTATAGACCTCCAGCTCCCACTTATATGATCGCCCTCATACTGCTGGTGGTCAAGCAAGAATCCTAGGGGCTCTATCAACGTGTAATAGTGACCTGTCAGGTCACCTAAAGCAGTATACGATGATAAAGATAAATCAGATAGCATACTATCATCTCGAGTAAGACTGTCCTACCGGGATAGGTCCTCTCTCAATCATTGCAATCACGTGCCTGTGATCCAATAATTGACTCTGAGGGCACTATCTCCAACAATAAGTCCGCTGAGTCTTACAGCTCATTCACTGTGTGTCGTAGGTCGAAAACTGTACTTATGGTTAAGAAGAATTACACCGCTGTTCAATACTCCTTACCTAACTATTCACTGATATAGGTAAATGTCATAGATATAATTTCAAAAAGGTATATCTCGCTCTATAAAAATAGACGTACAGATATATCAATTTGAAATTGGTGCATAACAACGGATATTCAAAACCAAATATTTGCCGACCGGCAAACAACCCAGGTGACTTCCTCAAATATCACCGATTACAACGAATCCCGATATAATGAGGATGGTCACCTAATTCCCAATAACTTACTCCTACTCATCATCTGTAAAACCATACAGATGTGAGAATTCTACCTGGTAAATACATACCCTGGAGCAAGTGTCTAATTGGGAAATCAGTTTTCCTTTAACAGTACATAGTGAAACTGAAACATTGAAGTGTTTCGATGGGGTATCCTGGTATTCCTAGTAATGCCTCTTCCATTATCCAGATTCATAACTGTAACCGTATAATTCTTTGCCACCTCTCCAAATCCCTTTATATGTCTTTAGTCGTTACCTTCTGTACACCCCTTTAGGCCAAATGGTTTTCTTCCTTCTTTACCGTTCGGCACCAGCCTATGGTTTGGAAGAAGACTAACCAATAAGCATAATGGGTGTACTGCCCTAATCCTAGGAGCACTCGCAATGCGAGAGAAGGTGAAGATAAAAGACAACCGAATGAACTTTATTCCTATTTCTCCCGAACTAGGATCCATCCCCGAACTGGAACAAGTTCCTTTCGAGTTCGTATATAACCATACGATGGATTATCCAATATACATGGGATCTTCGTAGTGACACGGAGTGTCCTGGAGAAATACAAAGGTGATTTAGGATTGGCGAAGAAATACTTGGTTTGGTCGTGAATAGCAGTCGCAGTTTACTTTGCCCTCTTACTAATCCCTTGCTTTGTCTTAACTTAATACCTTCTGTACACCATTTAGGCTAATTGGTTTTCTTCATTCCCTACCGGTCGGCACTTGCCTATGGTTTGGATGAAGACTATCCAATTTGCGTAATAGGTGTACTATCTCCTAAACCAAGGAGTACTCGCAATCTGAGAGAGAAGGTAAAAGGAAAAGACAACTGAATAGTCCTATTCGTTTTCTCCAGAACCGGAAACCAACCTCGAATTCCTTCGAGTTCGTATATAACCATACGATGGTTTTGTCCAATGGAAGTGGACGTTCGTAGTAATACGGGGTGTCCTGGAGAAAAAGGTAAAATTAGGAGTGGCAATGAGGTCTGCAACTCTGACAATCCAAAGGCCAGTGTTAAGAAGGTTCGGTCAACTTGGTCACTGAGTCATAGTCTACGGTCGGGTCAATGGTCGCTGCCAAAGAGAGAGAGAAAAGAAACACTCAGCGTGCACTCTAACCTAGATTAGAATGGTTATCACTTTATCTAATCTGGAAACCTCCCACTGTAACGTCAAATTCTTCCCCAAACCTGAAAGAAGAATTAGCCGGGATCACCCGAGGAGTAAACCAACTCATCAGTGGGAATCGGGATCCAACTATCATCGCATGATAACGTGACGGAATCCGCTCACGTTATCACACTCCAAAAGATATGCGCATATCTGGCAAGTTTCAGTTCTTTTGAAACTCCCGATGTGGATTTTTGCCCCATGCTCTTATGACCTTGACTAAGGCCAACAAATCATAAGTCACATGTCAAGTTCTACCCGTCATTGTCCATGTTGATTTGAACCCACCCGTACAAGCCCTTGACTAGGGCCAACAAGGCTATACGACTGTCCCAAACCAACGCATCTATCTATGCAGCATATGAACACCCAATAGCTACCAAACACCGTGCCTTGACTATGGCCAACAAACACAGCTTGAATACTATTGACTATCCATCTGAAACGACGGAGGGCTACGAATGGTTTCTGGCGAAAACCTTTAACGTAATGAACTTGATATCGCTGAAGGAACTGATAGCTTTTTAGAAAAATATAGTGACGAAAACCTTCGCTAAAGAGGTCACTCCCGGTGAAGGGATCTCGGCTCTTTCCCCTTAGAATGAGGTGCAGGATATTCCAACTGAATACCACGATGCAAAGCAAAAGTAATCGGCTATGGTGAAGTTATTGCCCTGACGCAAACTTTTTGTCCAAGGGGTCACTCCCGGTGAAGGGATCTCGACCCTTGTCTCGTCGACTGAGGAGCAGGATATTCCAACTGAATACCACGATGCAAAACAAAAGAGAACGTGCTTGCAATAACAGCCTTTTGAAAAGTGTTCCAACAACATCAGAATAGGTTTGTTTGTCTTGCATTGATCCGAATCAATGCAGTCCCATCAATTGATCACACCACAAAAGAATGAAAATATACCGACGTACGTATATGCCATCCGCATTCGCCACTGGGTCCCGTCATCACCCGTTAGGTTAGCTAACTAACGACAGAGCGGGGACTGGACCAGCGCGGATGCAAAACATATACAACATCTACTAGTATATATATAATATATAATTTTCGCTCAAGGCGTGATAAAAATGCAACAGCACAGAAATATACAGCATCACAGAACAATACAGGTATCTGGGATCCCCGGGTTTCACAGAGCCGTTGAAACCCGACGTTCCCGTGGTCGTGTGGATAGCCTGTGTAATGAAATCCTAGACCCCTACGGGCGCGGCAAGTTACCCGCCAAAACCTGAAGCGAGGCAGCCCCCTTCAGCACCGTGAATGGACCACCCAGCACTTCACGGAATCCGGTAACTTGGGCACCCTCCTGGGTCAACCTGTACCCCCTACGAGTGCGGCGAATAGCCCGCCAATTCTAAAGTGAAGCCCCCTCCGTCTCAATGCCATGAGATGCGGGCTCGTTGCCTTCTAGAATCCGGCTATCCGTGCACCCCTCCGCGGGGTAATCCTAGTACAGAAAGTAAAATATACATACAACGGGTATATCGACCGCAACCTGGTCGTGCCCCAAAAGAATAATACAAACAGGCAGTGACGGCAGTCCACATGTCGGACGCTCGCCCCGCAATATCAAATGTACATATAAAATAAAACTGTACTAACATTGCATCCAGGCTATCCCCACGACCGATCCGCAACATCACAGCAATACATAGAACATCAACGTGAAAGTCACGTTCGCAAATCCGTCTAAAAGGGCTATAGCAGACTGGATTTACCGATCAAGTGACATTCACGGTCGCAGATATAATGTAAATACTATGAACTAGCATGTTTAAAATATCCGATCGAACAAATTTATCAAAGTGCGCCCCAAGCAGTACTGTAGCACTTACAGAAAATCTGGGCCCAAAAAGAATATCCCAAAACCCATAATTCCAAGTCAAAAGCCCTCTGGAAAAATTTGCCACGATGAACAGTTAAAAGCGCGGCGGAACCGCGGCCCAAGCATGGGTTTGGCCGCGGTTCCGCGGCGGTATAGTCGGATCTCGCGACCAAATTTTAACAGAATTCTTATTTTCCCATGCACAGTATTCTGCAACAACCTGAAAAATTTTTGGAGCAGAAAAAATTTGGACAGAAACACGATGCATTGAAAATACGGTTTTTGGGGATTTTGTTCGATCGAGTTCTAAACATACAAGAGCAAGCTAGGCATGGTTAATGGCGTGGCTCTGATACCAATGTAAGTCCGCGGCGGCGCCCCGGCCGTCGATCCGACGCCAGAAACGCGGAAACAAAAACTTTGCAAACTAGCAAACCGGCACCACCGCGCACTTTTCACCTGGATCGGGCCATTAACCTAGCTACTAACAAACTAGAAAAGAGTAGAGAAGTTATACCAAGCGATCCGTGTCCTTCGGTCTTCGTCTCCACTCCGATCTCCGTCCGTCACGTCCTCGTCGGAAAGGGCACCACATAGCCGGAATCTTTTACGGACTCCCACCTCTTGACCGAGGCAACTCGGGCGCGAATTTGGCTAGCCGACGTGTCCAAGTGATGCTGTAGATGTAGTGTAGAAGCTTGTCTCATAGGGGTTTGTGAAGTTGCCATGGAGGAATTGAGAAAAGAATGAGAAAAAAGAATGAGCTTTGGAGCTAGTCTTTTTGCAACCATAGAATGAGATGGAGATAAAATGCCACACCAAAAAATGATCCCTCTTCTCTCCTCTCTTCTTGAAGTGGCCGGCCCCCTTAGGAAATGGGTGAGGGTTATGGATCAAATAATGCAAGGAAGGAATAATTGAATAGAAAAAAATGGTCACACCAAATTCCTTTTCAATCCACTCATAAACCATCACAAGAAAAGCCAAGGAAAAGACCATAAAAGAATCTCATCATGATGCAAGTCTCATCATAAAGCCACAAATTCAAGAAAGCCCCTCACAAGTAAGTTAATTGTAAACATGCAATTAACCCCCTCCAACGAAAAGTCCGGCCGTGAAGGAACAAAGAAACACCGGCCGGAACGGAATGCAAACTGGCAACTTCAGAAAATTGATCCCGTAATAAATTACAGGAAAACCCCACTACAGCATATACATGCCCGCATTTGTATTCCCACTGAACACAAATGCAAAGAGACAAAATCTACACTATCTGATACTAGGATCCGGCTTAAGCCAAAGCCGGCTAGTAAAACCCGTCCGATCATGATCCGTGCAATACTGTACGTATCTGATCGAACCCTGCCATATCTCCATACGGCCTCTACAGCGTTTCGCCCGAAACCTGAGTAACTGTGTGTGGTGGACTCTAAAGACTCGTCAATACTATAGCTGTGGATTTAACCACTAGCACGTCAGAGGTATAAGCCAATACGTGACGGGCTACCAGGTATTGACCAAAAGGGACGTCGATGAGCGAACTCATCCTGACACCCTACTGAGCCTGTCAGTGACAATATCCGTACAGTCCGGTCCGTTCGTCTATGAGCATCGCATGGCGGGCTTAGGGGGTTGGTAAAAGTCAGACCCCCAAAAGCGGTACAAGTCGTGTCGGAGTGTAGCCCAGAACACCCTGAGATACTACTGGAATACCTACTAGTAAATCTCCTGCCTTGGCCAAGGACTTTCCATGTTCTGGCTCTCCTAGACACAGCGCGACCTCACCCCCAATACCGGGAGAGACGAACCCCTGCAGATCTGCTCACTGCCTCCATGTGGCTCGGGACTGTACCCAACTAAAACCTGTTTGCACGACTCCTTTGAGCCGTGGTAGGGTAGTAATCAAAGCACAGCGGGAACTCACACGAGACAAATGACGATCTCAGGTCGATGAGCTAACCTGTACACATGTCACCAGGGAACTGCTATCTGACGTCTGGTATAATCCTAACTAGCAGGTTCCCGGCGAGTCCTGTCCGGTGTACTCATAACCCAATGAGCACCTATATACATCTTAGGTGAACCAACTGACACCAGTGGCTTGTGAGACCGGCCACTGCCCCTCGTCGGGGTCTCGACTGTATACACTAGTCTACTCTGGAGAATCGATGCCCTGTCTCGAAACTCCCATGAGTAGAGACCTTTTAAGGATGTGCTTATAGACTCCAGCTCTCACGTATATGATCGCCCTCATACTGCTGGTAGTCAAGCAAGAATCCTAGGGGCTCTATCAACGTGTAATAGCGACTCGTAAAGTCATCTAAAGCAGTACACGATGATAAAGATAAACCAGATAGCATACTATCATCTCGAGTAAGACTGTCCTACCGGCATAGGTCCTCCTCAATCATTGCAATCACATGCCTGTGATCCAATAATTGACTCTGAGGGCACTATATCCAACACCCCCTCCCCCGACGGGGCCGCACAGAAAGGGCCCGCCACGACGGCTCGAGAGCCACCTCGTCCGGGGATCTGAGGAACCTCATCGAGAGGAACCGGGGCCACGCCTAGACGCAGGTCTCCCATAGCAGAGGCCAGGGATCCCAAGGCGCCGAATCCTCAGGGTACCACGGCCGACTCGACGCCCTCGAGAAGAAGATCGAGGGCATGCGCCGGGAAGGTCACCTCTCGGGCGACGGGGCTAAGTACGCCGCCGACTCGCTCACCAAGCCGTTCACCGAGGGACTGCTCGCTGTCCACGTTTCCTTGCGCAACAAGCCCCCGAAGGTCTCTCTGTTCGATGGGAAAACCGACCCGAAAAACCATTTGGATGCTTTCACCGCGGGGATGAGCTTCTAGGACCATTCCGACGCCGCCCAGTGCAGGGCCTTCCCAGCCACCCTCATCCGCGCAGGTCGGGACTGGTTCCGAGGGCTCGAGCCTCGCTCAATCTTGACCTTCGACAAGCTGGCTACTCAGTTCCTCGGCCACCTCGTTGGGAACCGTCGGCAGAAGCGCACGGTCGACTACCTCTTCACAACAAAGAGCGGGGACAAGGAGACGTTTAAGGCTTACACACCCGCTTCTACAACGCCCTCCTCGAGGTCCCCGAGCACCGAGACGAGACCGTTATTACGGTGCTCAGATCTGGTCTTAGGCATAAGAAGTGGTTACGCTCCTTTGCGTTGGCACAGCCTAAGACCATGGCCGAGGTCAAGACGTGGACCGAGCGTGAGGTTCAGCTGGAGTCCGAGATAAACGCGAACCTCCCCCGAGCAGAACGGACTGACCAGAAGAAGAGGGCTCGGGAAGAGAGGCCGGAGCGTCAGCAGCCCTATCACCCGAAGTTCCAGGAGTACACCTCGCTCAACGTCTCCCTCGCAGTGTTACTAGAGGAGGCCCAGGACGAGGGGTTTTTCAAGTTTCCTCCAATCCCACATCAGGCCTCGAAGCGAACCCGGGGTCCTTACTGCGCCTTCCACCGGACGCTGGGCCACGCCACAGAGGATTGTAAGCAACTCCGGGACTATATTGAGGAGCTCATCCGATCGGGGTACCTCACCACCTACTTGAGGGACAAACGGTAGGCCGACCGCGAGCAGGAGCAGCGTCCCCCACCCGCCGAGCTGACCATCGGTCAGATCATGCTCGTTTCAGCAGATGACCAGTCCGGCGCTCAGGGAGCCCCGTACTCGGTGCCGAGCATGGAAACCAACAGGCTCCCAGGGAGCTCGGGCTGCGCTAATAAGGCCATCTATTAGCATGTACTTTTCTGTCAAGGCAATGTAAACTCTTCTAGGGTCTGGTGTTAATTTTATAAAGATCAATGGAACATGCGAAAAAGAAGGAAAGATCTTATTTATTCAAAAGTAAAAGGGTATTATGGGCTCCTCAGCTTTACATACAAAAAGAAAAAGAAAATTACAACAGCGGAGGAAGGGGGTGCAGAGAGCACTGCTCATGATACTCGGTAAAGATCTCCGCCAGCCGAGGCCTCGCGAGATCCGACCTCTGACGAGTGCCTCTAAGCGAGCCAACCGGTTCGCGGAAATCAGACCGAAGCGCCTCAGAGACCGCAGCTTGCCCACGGCCTCGTCATAGAGCTGTTCGGACAGGGGGTTGTAATGCCCCGGCGACGCCCTCCAGATGGAGTACATCAGCAGCTGCAGCGTGGAGGAGCATCGGGGGAGCAGCCGGCCGAAGTGGTCCTCAATGCTCCTATAGACCAACTGCACCGTGTCCTCGGTGCAGTTCTGGTCATAAAGGTATTCGTCTTCGAAGTGGATGATCTCGGGGATGGTAAATGGGAGGTTTTGCATTCTCGATGATCTGTTTATGAAGGAAGGAAGGACCAGTGCTCTTACATCCTGATATAGCCCACGGCGTCCCAACGGAGCTCAACGGTCGCCCGCTTTCATCCAAAAAGTCGCTGCCACGCGGCGATCATCGAGCCTTCTCTGGCGGAATCGAAACGACGCGACCCTGGCGCTTCGCCTCCCCCCGCATTCAATGCGCGGGCTACGCGCACATTCGCCGCGACCGTTCCCGTTCCCCGTACCTGCAACTAGATGGTCGGGGGAAAGCTCGTGAAGAATTAGCCAGGCAGCTACCCTGCTCGGCCAAGCATCAAAGTCCTCCGTAGAGGCAGCCGAGCAGCTTCCCTGCTCGGCTATCCCTGACAGGTAGCTCCCCTACTCGCAACGCCAGGGATCAAAGCCCTCACCAAGAGGCAACCTGTAACATTTCAAAAAGATAAAATATTAATTTTTGGGAATTTTTAATAATTTAATATTATTTTATTGAATATTTTAATATTTTGGTATTTTTAAATACAAATAAATAGGAAAAATGTTAGAAAAATTATGGAAAATTATAAAATAGGGTAAATTAGAGAATTATGCCATTTCTAAGTTTAATTGATTAGTTATATGCTAAATTAGTGCTAATCGCGATTAAAAATCGCTAATCGGTTTTTAGCATTTTTGTGCAAAAATGCACATATCACTTTTTCACACTTGTGTTACATTTTATGTGTCATGGTTCTTTTGGGTTTACTATTTAAGTGAGAAGGGTTTTAAAAAAAAAAAAGGAAAAAGAAAAGAGAAAAGAATAAAGAATTGGAGAGTTGGTGAGAGAGAGAGGTATGGGCTTCATTTGACCAAAAGACTTAGCCATTTCTCCCCTCATTTCCCTCCCTCTTCTCTCTTCTTCTGCTGCTGCTCCTGCACCTCATCCCCTCCCCTCTTCAAAGCTCCAAAACACCTCTAAAACTACACAAAAACCACACACTCATTTCATTAAAAGTGTGCACAATCCCTAGATCTACACTTGGAGCTAAAGAAGCAAGGATTTTGGCCACTAGGGGCAACTCAAGAATTTTCTTGAGTTGCCAAATGAGGTATTTTTCTGAATCATTAGCTTAATTCTAGCATTCCTTATACCCCAATGTTGTTATAGAACCGATATTGTTTGATTTTATGGACTTGAGGATAACCAAGTTAGGGTTTGTGGGAACTTTGTGTTGTATGGTGAAATTGAGCTCAGTAGAGGTTTTACAAACACCCTAGTGTATGAATTGGAACCCAAAACCTGAAGCTTAACCCAGAATACGGATTTTAGAAACCGATATCGGGGAATTTATGAAATCTGTGTAGTGTATATTGAATCTGCTATCACCCGGGACATCCTAAAATAAAATTGATTGGACAGTGGTATGTGCAGGCATCCAGGAAGCTACCACCAAGACCCCAGCCCCTAACTCCCAATCTTGGCCGCCAATTTATCCCGTTTGGCCGCAATTTGTGGCCTGGGTCCCACCATTTTGGCTCGTGTTGGTTCTGTAGCTGCTACATGTTTATGTTAGACCCCTGGTATATATAGATTTGTCAAATTGGACCTAGGGTGAAATCTGGAACATATTTCCTAACTTGCTGTTTTGGATTCGTGTTTCCGTATTCCGTATTTTTGATTCTGCAATTGTGTATTGTGTTTTACCACGACTAATTGGCGTTTATACGACGATATAGAGGAATTGTTAATGGTTTTGAAGGCGTGCCATAGGTTCTAACCTATAGGCCTCTTATCGTATCGTTTTGGGTTTCGTGTGCCGTTTTAGCTTTGGTTTGGTTTTAATGCGTATATACGACACTTTGATGTGTAGGTACCCCATGAAGACTACGGGACGACAAGCAAGCGCGTGGTGACATCGAAGGATGGAGACGCAAGGTGAGTAGATTATATCTACTGGGGGAAGTCGGGTGGATGGCGTATAGCACCCCCGCAGTCCGTAGTTAGTATACTATATATTATGCTTGATAGTTATAGTGTGTCGTGGATATGATAGATTAGATGTACTATGGATAGTGTAGGGTTAGAAGTGACTAGTGTAGTTCAAAGTCGCGAACCCTAGAATAGATTTACACCTATACGCACACCCTTGCATATTCATTATACTTGCACTGTGTTGATGATATTGGATGACATTGGAGATGAGTCGATGATGTTGGGCTTTGTGCCGCAAGATCGGTGATTTGATGTGATTCGTATTTGGGATACGATACGTGATCTCTAGCGGGCCTTGGGACGTGTGCTTGCACACGCAGTATATTGATGGTATCAGTTGTACTAGACTTAGATCAGTACCCCAGATTATGTGATAGATGATAGTGATACCTGAGAGGTGATGAGCTAGTGTGATATTGACCCGTACCCAGCTTTTGGGATGCCGTACGACGATTTACCGTACGAGCTTTACATTGATGATAGATCCGCACTCATGACTTGAGGATGTCATATGATATACTGTATCGTACGCGATACTATTGAGGCGGGATCACCGACTATTATATCTATATATATATCGACTCAGATTTAGGTGGTTTCCATACCCCTCCCGATTGGCTTGATACTTAGATGAGTAGTTTGCATAGTAGATGTTAGACTAGACCCGAGTCCTACCTATTTCAAAACTACGAATCAGGAATATCTTAAAGACAAACAAAGGGATTCTACGGATACTTTAAAAGGGCGTATCTTTCCTTAAAAACACCGTACCCCTTATTTTACTAAAACCCTGATTCGTCTTATTTTCAAAAGGCATAACTGCATAGCATATAAATATTGATGTAGTTTCTTCACTGTGGTGCTGATTATTTGATTTCCGCATATTCATGCTATCCGCATTGCTTGTATACGTTTATTTCTATATTGTTATCATGCTGTTAGGACACCAGCACCATTATCGATGATGCGTATGTTCCACGTACACTATTTGCCGGCTCACACACATCATCATCGATAATTGCCATGCCACTACACTGTAGTACTGTTGCATTCATGATATGATTCTTGCATGGCACATTGTACACTTATACCTGTACACAAACATAGATGATTCTGACTTGATTAGAGATTTGGGAACCGCATGATGTTCTTCAAAACTGATTCGTTTTAAAAGAGCGGTTTCCCTCGACATGTGCACATTACTATTCCATGTTGCATGACTTATGATATGCTTACCTTTCTTACATGTCGCATACATCATGTTTTGATTATACGCATTGAGATATGTTGTTTCCATGATATTTCTGGATTTGGGAACCGTGGGTATTTCAAAAGAGAATATATAATTGTGTTAAAAACCCGGTTACCCTTGATATGATATTTCAGTGCGTCCACCATGTGTTTTCTCGGTGCTGAGAGCGACATGTGAAACCCGATTCGAGGAGGCGGATGAGGCCGATTGCGGGTACATGGTGGACCCGGTATGGTACCCCGGGGCGAGAACGGTTTCGCTGTGTAGTAGACGGTGAGCCTGACAGAGGGACTACTACCTACCGGTGATTGTATTTGAGCTCGGCGGATATCTGGAGGATACCGACCGGAGTTGAGAGATGGACATGGGACGACCCGTACTGCCGGGGCCGAGGGCCGATACCGCAGACGGAGCCCCATATGGATGAGGACATGGGATGACCCGTACTGCCGGGGCCGAGGGCCGATACCGCAGACGGAGCCCCATATGGACGAGGATTTACGTGTCGATGCTAGGCACGGGTTTCATGATGTTTTTCCATGATTTTGTTTATATCCTCATATTTGCATACATGATGCTTATTTGTCATTGGGTGACGGGTGGACGGGTTCCACGTATATATATATAGACTTGGATCACATACAGACATGGATCATATACAGACTGGATTTACATTGATCATACTTCATTGTATATATAACAGGGTATGAGGGCGCTGTTATATATACCCTTACACCAATATTAGTGGTATGGGACGCTGATATATGTGTATTGATATCCATTTGATACTTCTTCATATTTACTTCATGCAGACATACCTTATACTGATGACATGTTATTACCTGAGTACTTGGCACTACATACATGTTTAGGTGTTACATTGCCACCTTATTATGCTTCAGACGTACTCTTGTGGTTTATATTATACTGATTGTTGACCTAGGTTTATGTCTTGCATTCGGTTTCTGCTTGTAGATATTTCTATTCACGAGTTGGCAACTCACCCCCGTTGTGCCACAGTTCTTGCAGGTTTTGCCGTACAGGTTCCATTGCGGCAATTCTGGCACACTGCTTCCTTGCGGGTGAATTGCTTTTGGTAGGTGGATTCTTTTGCATCAAGAACCACCATTGTATTTATTTTATCCATTGTATCTAGAATTTCCATCAACCAAAACTTGTATATTGTTTCAGACTTAGACATTAGTGTTGTATTATTTGACCTTAGAGTCGCGCTTAGTAGTATTGCGGTTTTCATGCTTATTGAGTTTCTTTTGGATTTGACCCTCGCCATTCGGCGTTGTATATTATATTGCTTGCGTGGTTGTGGCTATCGATTGACGAAGAGCTAGCTCCCGCTTGGGGATGCCTTTATCATTGTATATATATATTGTTCTTGTTGTACCCCGTTCGGGGCCAGTATTTACAAAAGAAACTCTGCCGAAATTTTTAGAAAAGACTTTACGTTTTTTTTAAAATGCACATTCGGCTTAGTTATTTAAAAACCTTGACTTCAAACATGTTTTCCTTCACTTCTTTAAAACCAGTTTTCTTTATTTACTCTTAAAATGGTTTTAGATTTCTGGGCTTTTGGCTTACTTGGATCAGACGGAGTCCTATAGACTTCATTTGGTTCAAGGGCCAGTCACGTGCTCTTTCGGGTCGTGACAAAATTGGTATCAGAGCGCTAGGTTGACCTTGGTTTGAGTCTAAGTTTGACCATGTGGAGCCTAGGGCGTTTATATATATACGGAACTTAGACTTAGTCGACGGGGTATTAGACCCGAACTTTCGTCGCGTAGGATAACCCTTGGTTGATGGAATAGTGACTAAAGTAGAGTGACGTACCGTGGGTATGTTCCGCGGTATACTTACGACACGCCACTCCGCTTAAGGAACCTTAGGATGTTCATATTTTCGAGATCAGCGATTCTCTTCATATCCATGATTATACATCCATTTGAGATCCTCGATACTACTAGTTTCATGATCATGCCTTCATTGATGCTGTTCCTTCTTATGATCATGTATCCACTTTGGATCTGTTGTTCTCTTTCTTGCCATTGATATGCTCTCTTCGATACTCGATTGAGGTTCCTGTCGCCATGTTTGAGCGCAGTTTGGGCTGCTGCTTGGGTTACGGTCGGTGCGAGCTCGTCTGGTACGAGGGCCGACCATTGTGTTTTCTGGTGACATGGGAACGTCTCGAGTTAGTATTGGTGACTGTGACCTCTAGTGGAGGCGAGTGCTTGGTTTTGCACCGGATGATCGGGCCATTGTTAGAGCTGCCAGTTGAGAGAGGATTGTTGATGTACAGCATACTTCAGAGATTATGATGTCGCCTACCGTGCAGACAGATGGACCAGCTGTTGCTGAGATTGACAGGATGTTGCTTTCGGAGCTTACGAGCTGAGATTGCCGGAGCTTTCAGGCAGATATGAGACAGATGATAGCTAGTCTACCCGGTTTGAGAGACGAAGGTGATTCGTCTGATTTATGCGCCGGAGCGGGCCCAGTTGAGTTGAAGATTTTCAGTGTGGAGAGTCTTACTCGGATCTAGAGCGGACCGATTCAGAGATGGCCGCCAATGTATCGCCTTTCCTGGAGGATTGAGGCGCTGTTCGGCATGCTAGCGAATGAGCCAGTTGTTGCTGCAAACGACGAGATATCGCCCAGATGATTGGAGCTACTGCAGCATGAGTACATACTTAGAGAGATGACAGCGAGTCGCTAGTCACCTGAGGATGAATGACTAGGACAGATGTTCGTTCGCTTACCCCGATGCGAGGTCATCAGATAGATTGTTTCCAGCTAGAGACGACTTCACGCGGAAACGTTGAGAGTCGATAGAGACGATTGAATGTCAGGAGCCCATTTTCCAAGTTTAAAGTATCAGAAAGACATGCAGGTGATTCTATGGACCCCCTAGAAGAATGAAACCCTAACTCGACTTAATGACCGTGTGAAAGCCTTTGAACCTTAGGGTTTGCGGCAGTTCCGCGACGCCATTAGTGAGGCTTGGGTTTGCTCTTCTACGGCTGGACCACCGATGCTGTGGCATGTACTCGATACTATTAAACTGTACTCAAGATGTTGATCTCTTGGGGGATTATAAGGTTCTGACGAGTCGATCGAATGTTTCGACATCATTCGGATATCATGTGATGGGATGCTTTGCTTGGAAGACTCCAGATACGAGTATAGCCGTTGGAGCACAGTCCATGCAGCCACGATGAGACGAGTCCGAATCAGTCGACATTGAAGCAGAGTGAAGAAAAGAGTTCGCAAGAGATTTCGACGAGATGACGTCCCACTCCGCCGACATCAGAGATGTGATACGCACCCAGAAGGGTTGTATATGGATATATCTTCCAGAAAGAAGCGCGATAAGAATGCAGCCGTTCCGGAACAAGAATTTGCTTCAGTAATGGATGATGACTTCCGGGCAATCCGGCAGGAATGAGATTTGAGAGAGAAACCTCGATAGGACCTTTCTGGAAAACGATACGAGGAGACCTAGACCCAGGAGTGGTCATATTGCGCATACTCAGCAGGCCAGAGTTCGGCATCGTCGACGAGGTAGTTGACCAGGTTCGGATAAAGGAACTTACCCAGATGCGTTGCGAATTGATCAAGGACGAACGAGTATTGAGTATTCCTCCGATGGTTGGGACGCGTTCCCGAGGAACGGTTCGGCCAGACATCTTATATAGAATGGTGAAGCAACAGAGTACGCGATTTCGAGTCCGTGCGAGAGACTTCGGATTGACTGTGGCCGAGAATAGTGCAGTGCGTAGATAGCATGGCGTGACGCCATAGTGGACGACAATAGAGACAAGTGGAACCAGAGGTTCGTGCGAGACACTGGCGAGCTGTCATTACTTCCCGTCGAGACTAGAGACCTGATATGCTTACAGAGGCGTTGGGATGCGACCAATTTCCGAGAAAATGTTGTGCTGAGGACACAGATGTCCATTGAGCGAAAATAGATTATGCAAGAGTACCAGCCTTCGTACAGTTCGGCTTAGGTAAGATCGGAAGAGACCTTGAGCAGGATTCCTTCCAGGACATTGCTGCAATGATGTTTGCACCCAGGATCAGATGTGTGATGTGCATTCAGAGAGCCAGAGGCCGACGCCAGTGACATGCTGCCTTACGAGTGGTCATGAGGATTGACCGAGAGATGACCAGAGAGGTACCAGAACGGAATCGTCCCCGTTAGCACACCTGACAGGGCCGATGAGCCGATTGACTGCGAAATAGGTAATCCACAGAGAAGATAATGACCCGGAGTCAGAGGACGCCAGACCGTGAGCAAGAGGCAAGTAGATATCTTGCGCTGCTAGCATTGGATGCACCGACTCCTTCTCGACCTTGAAGGAGGAACTACCGACGACGGTATTTATGATTTGTGATTTTGTGATTCGATTATCACGTATCCGTCATTTTGGATTTCGGTGTTTTGGACGTTTTATTGCATGATTTAGTTTTGATGACTGAGTTTCATGATATTGTTTCATGCACCTATTAGATATTTATATTTTGCGCATAGTTATTACATTCGAGGTATTGATTGTGATTTCACGCCTATCCTATACAGTGATTTGATTTACACTTCCAGCATAATTTTCATGCACCTTTAGTGTTTTGATATACGATATTGGTGCACGCCAGATGCACTAAATCAGGATTCTTCGTGCATGTCACATGCACCTGATTTTTACTGTCAGGCACACACGTTGCCTACGACAGATGTTTCGTGCACACCAGTTGCACTTAGATGTTGTTTTGTACACCTGTTTGACACATATATGGATTTTGATTTCCTTGCGCACCAGACGCACAGGATATTCTTATATATGCATTTTGGGGATTGATTTCTAGTAGAGCAGTACATTTTTATGATATTCGCTATGTATTGATGTTTTCGGAGCCCCGACAAATTGGATTTTTACTGAAATATTTTTGTAATTGGGGGATTAAATTTAAATTCGGGGACCGAATTTCTTTAAGGGGGTAGATTGTAACATTTCAAAAAGATAAAATATTAATTTTTGGGAATTTTTAATAATTTAATATTATTTTATTGAATATTTTAATATTTTGGTATTTTTAAATACAAATAAATAGGAAAAATGTTAGAAAAATTATGGAAAATTATAAAATAGGGTAAATTAGAGAATTATTCCATTTCTAAGTTTAATTGATTAGTTATATGCTAAATTAGTGCTAATCGCGATTAAAAATCGCTAATCGGTTTTTAGCATTTTTGTGCAAAAATGCACATATCACTTTTTCACACTTGTGTTACATTTTATGTGTCATGGTTCTTTTGGGTTTACTATTTAAGTGAGAAGGGTTTTAAAAAAAAAAAAGGAAAAAGAAAAGAGAAAAGAATAAAGAATTGGAGAGTTGGTGAGAGAGAGAGGTATGGGCTTCATTTGACCAAAAGAATTAGCCATTTCTCCCCTCATTTCCCTCCCTCTTCTCTCTTCTTCTGCTGCTGCTCCTGCACCTCATCCCCTCCCCTCTTCAAAGCTCCAAAACACCTCTAAAACTACACAAAAACCACACACTCATTTCATTAAAAGTGTGCACAATCCCTAGATCTACACTTGGAGCTAAAGAAGCAAGGATTTTGGCCACTAGGGGCAACTCAAGAATTTTCTTGAGTTGCCAAATGAGGTATTTTTCTGAATCATTAGCTTAATTCTAGCATTCCTTATACCCCAATGTTGTTATAGAACCGATATTGTTTGATTTTATGGACTTGAGGATAACCAAGTTAGGGTTTGTGGGAACTTTGTGTTGTATGGTGAAATTGAGCTCAGTAGAGGTTTTACAAACACCCTAGTGTATGAATTGGAACCCAAAACCTGAAGCTTAACCCAGAATACGGATTTTAGAAACCGATATCGGGGAATTTATGAAATCTGTGTAGTGTATATTGAATCTGCTATCACCCGGGACATCCTAAAATAAAATTGATTGGACAGTGGTATGTGCAGGCATCCAGGAAGCTACCACCAAGACCCCAGCCCCTAACTCCCAATCTTGGCCGCCAATTTATCCCGTTTGGCCGCAATTTGCGGCCTGGGTCCTACCATTTTGGCTCGTGTTGGTTCTGTAGCTGCTACATGTTTATGTTAGACCCCTGGTATATATAGATTTGTCAAATTGGACCTAGGGTGAAATCTGGAACATATTTCCTAACTTGCTGTTTTGGATTCGTGTTTCCGTATTCCGTATTTTTGATTCTGAAATTGTGTATTGTGTTTTACCTCGACTAATTAGCGTTTATACGACGATATAGAGGAATTGTTAATGGTTTTGAAGGCGTGCCATAGGTTCTAACCTATAGGCCTCTTATCGTATCGTTTTGGGTTTCGTGTGCCGTTTTAGCTTTGGTTTGGTTTTAATGCGCATATACGACACTTTGATGTGCAGGTACCCCATGAAGACTACGGGACGACAAGCAAGCGCATGGTGACATCGAAGGATGGAGACGCAAGGTGAGTAGATTATATCTACTGGGGGAAGTCGGGTGGATGGCGTATAGCACCCCCGCAGTCCGTAGTTAGTATACTATATATTATGCTTGATAGTTATAGTGTGTCGTGGATATGATAGATTAGATGTACTATGGATAGTGTAGGGTTAGAAGTGACTAGTGTAGTTCATAGTCGCGAACCCTAGAATAGATTTACACCTATACGCACACCCTTGCATATTCATTATACTTGCACTGTGTTGATGATATTGGATGACATTGGAGATGAGTCGATGATGTTGGGCTTTGTGCCGCAAGATCGGTGATTTGATGTGATTCGTATTTGGGATACGATACGTGATCTCTAGCGGGCCTTGGGACGTGTGCTTGCACACGCAGTATATTGATGGTATCAGTTGTACTAGACTTAGATCAGTACCCCAGATTATGTGATAGATGATAGTGATACCTGAGAGGTGATGAGCTAGTGTGATATTGACCCGTACCCAGCTTTTGGGATGCCGTACGACGATTTACCGTACGAGCTTTACATTGATGATAGATCCGCACTCATGACTTGAGGATGTCATATGATATACTGTATCGTACGCGATACTATTGAGGCGGGATCACCGACTATTATATCTATATATATATCGACTCAGATTTAGGTGGTTTCCATACCCCTCCCGATTGGCTTGATACTTAGATGAGTAGTTTGCATAGTAGATGTTAGACTAGACCCGAGTCCTACCTATTTCAAAACTACGAATCAGGAATATCTTAAAGACAAACAAAGGGATTCTACGGATACTTTAAAAGGGCGTATCTTTCCTTAAAAACACCGTACCCCTTATTTTACTAAAACCCTGATTCGTCTTATTTTCAAAAGGCATAACTGCATAGCATATAAATATTGATGTAGTTTCTTCACTGTGGTGCTGATTATTTGATTTCTGCATATTCATGCTATCCGCATTGCTTGTATACGTTTATTTCTATATTGTTATCATGCTGTTAGGACACCAGCACCATTATCGATGATGCGTATGTTCCACGTACACTATTTGCCGGCTCACACACATCATCATCGATAATTGCCATGCCACTACACTGTAGTACTGTTGCATTCATGATATGATTCTTGCATGGCACATTGTACACTTATACCTGTACACAAACATAGATGATTCTGACTTGATTAGAGATTTGGGAACCGCATGATGTTCTTCAAAACTGATTCGTTTTAAAAGAGCGGTTTCCCTCGACATGTGCACATTACTATTCCATGTTGCATGACTTATGATATGCTTACCTTTCTTACATGTCGCATACATCATGTTTTGATTATACGCATTGAGATATGTTGTTTCCATGATATTTCTGGATTTGGGAACCGTGGGTATTTCAAAAGAGAATATATAATTGTGTTAAAAACCCGGTTACCCTTGATATGATATTTCAGTGCGTCCACCATGTGTTTTCTCGGTGCTGAGAGCGACATGTGAAACCCGATTCGAGGAGGCGGATGAGGCCGATTGCGGGTACATGGTGGACCCGGTATGGTACCCCGGGGCGAGAACGGTTTCGCTGTGTAGTAGACGGTGAGCCTGACAGAGGGACTACTACCTACCGGTGATTGTATTTGAGCTCGGCGGATATCTGGAGGATACCGACCGGAGTTGAGAGATGGACATGGGACGACCCGTACTGCCGGGGCCGAGGGCCGATACCGCAGACGGAGCCCCATATGGATGAGGACATGGGATGACCCGTACTGCCGGGGCCGAGGGCCGATACCGCAGACGGAGCCCCATATGGACGAGGATTTACGTGTCGATGCTAGGCACGGGTTTCATGATGTTTTTCCATGATTTTGTTTATATCCTCATATTTGCATACATGATGCTTATTTGTCATTGGGTGACGGGTGGACGGGTTCCACGTATATATATATAGACTTGGATCACATACAGACATGGATCATATACAGACTGGATTTACATTGATCATACTTCATTGTATATATAACAGGGTATGAGGGCGCTGTTATATATACCCTTACACCAATATTAGTGGTATGGGACGCTGATATATGTGTATTGATATCCATTTGATACTTCTTCATATTTACTTCATGCAGACATACCTTATACTGATGACATGTTATTACCTGAGTACTTGGCACTACATACATGTTTAGGTGTTACATTGCCACCTTATTATGCTTCAGACGTACTCTTGTGGTTTATATTATACTGATTGTTGACCTAGGTTTATGTCTTGCATTCGGTTTCTGCTTGTAGATATTTCTATTCACGAGTTGGCAACTCACCCCCGTTGTGCCACAGTTCTTGCAGGTTTTGCCGTACAGGTTCCATTGCGGCAATTCTGGCACACTGCTTCCTTGCGGGTGAATTGCTTTTGGTAGGTGGATTCTTTTGCATCAAGAACCACCATTGTATTTATTTTATCCATTGTATCTAGAATTTCCATCAACCAAAACTTGTATATTGTTTCAGACTTAGACATTAGTGTTGTATTATTTGACCTTAGAGTCGCGCTTAGTAGTATTGCGGTTTTCATGCTTATTGAGTTTCTTTTGGATTTGACCCTCGCCATTCGGCGTTGTATATTATATTGCTTGCGTGGTTGTGACCGTCGATTGACGAAGAGCTAGCTCCCGCTTGGGGATGCCTTTATCATTGTATATATATATTGTTCTTGTTGTACCCCGTTCGGGGCCAGTATTTACAAAAGAAACTCTGCCGAAATTTTTAGAAAAGACTTTACGTTTTTTTTAAAATGCACATTCGGCTTAGTTATTTAAAAACCTTGACTTCAAACATGTTTTCCTTCACTTCTTTAAAACCAGTTTTCTTTATTTACTCTTAAAATGGTTTTAGATTTCTGGGCTTTTGGCTTACTTGGATCAGACGGAGTCCTATAGACTTCATTTGGTTCAAGGGCCAGTCACGTGCTCTTTCGGATCGTGACACAACCACGCAGATTCACTGCCCGGTTATCCTTAGCAGGCCTTCTACGGCCCCTCCAACGCTAAGGATCCAAGTCCTCCTTAGAGGCAGCTCAGCAGCTACCCTGCTTGGCTATCCCCGGCTGATAGTTTCCTACCATTACCGACAGGGATCAAAAGCCCTCCCAGAGGCAGTCGAGCCCGAGGATCCCTCGCTTAGCTATCCTTCAGGAAAAAAGCCTGTTAGTGTATATGCCCTAGAGGCCATTACTGTATCATACTAGTTTGTATATTACTTAATGGAAGCTTGGAATATTCACAGTTGTATAGACAATCTTACTCAAAATGGTAGTATGCTACTTGGTTTGTTTCTATTTTAATATGTGCATGTGTTTCTTTTAGCATATCGCTTATACATATTAGTGGAGCCCTTAGGATCTTTGCTTGATTACCAGCGTTGTGATGGCAGTCACACTAGTGGGGGCTGGGTAATCTACAAGCACATCCTTATACAGGTCCCTAGTCGTAGGATTATCGAGACGGGGCATCGATACTCCGGAGTAGACTAGCGTATGTGCTTCTCATCCCAGTAGGGGAGATGGTCTGTCCCACAGCCATTAGTACGTCGTACTGGAGATAGTATGCGGGTGCTCGTTAGGTTACGAGTACACTGGACATGACTCACTGGGAATTGTTGGTTGGTACTATACCTATCGTCAGATAACAGTTCCCAGGTGATAGGAGTACAGCTTAGTCCGTCGACTTGACACTGCTACTTTTTTCTGAAAAAATCCATTTTACTAAAACTGTGGCGAGTCAAGAATAATATCACTATTGATCTTCCAAATGGTAGAAAATCAACCCTCGACATAGCCCGGGTCAACCCACAAACTGCCATTACAGAAATGTGCCTTGAGTTATCCAGAGTCTGGTTTTAAGCATAAGCTGGACAACTCACCGTACCTTAACATCGTTAAGATATGAACCATTCTATATCCAATATAGAAAATTTGGCACTTATTTAATTGGAACCAGATTCAAAAAACATGCAGCTATCTCCAGTGCATATCATCTTAATGGAGAGAGGCTAATTAGTATTACTTAACTTAGGAATACATCCAATTATGAGTAACCTGAAAGAGAAACAAGTTTCTCAAAACCATTACTATCACCTGAATACCAATCACAAGAATCTACATCTTCGATCTTTTTGAAGAATCCCGATACTTGCGACACCTGGTTCTCTTCTTTATTCTTATACCCACAACTTTTCAAAACTTAGACCTTGTATTTCTACGAAACACTTGTCTAAAATCTAGAGAAGTCATAAGTAAACATAACATAGTACGAGGACCAACCCCTTTGTCCTGACGGACTCTGGACAACATATAATACTCTGTATAAGTCCGCTGAGTCGAATAACTCAAAACCTGTACATCGTAGGTTGAAAACTGTACCCAGGCAATTTCCTCAATTATCACCAATTACAACGAATTCCGATATAATGAGGATAATTACCTAATTCCCAAATGACTTACTCCCACTCATCATCTGTAAAACTATACAGATGTGATAATCATACCTGGTAAATACATACCTTGGAGTAAGTATCTAATCGGGAAATCAGTTTTCCATTAACAATGCATTGAAACATAAAAATGTTTTCGTAGGGGTATCCTGGTATTCCTAGTAATGCCTCTTCCGTAATCCAATTCATGACTTCAACCGTATATTTCTTTGCCATCTCTCCAAATCCCTTTATTTGTCTTTATTCATTACCTTCTGTACACCATCGTTATGCTAAATGGTTTTCTTCCTTCCCTACTGTTCGACACCAGCCTATGGTTTGGAAGAAGACTATTGTAACGTTTTGAAAATCGTTTCGGTGAAATTTCGAAAAAAACGGTAAAATAAGGGGGTTTTCTGTAAAAAGTCAAAATACAAATATCTTTATTATAAAATTAAATATACATATTCTAGCTATGAATTTGCTAGTATTTGGTGTTTATTGAGTCACTGGTGAAATTTCAAATTTTCTGAAATTTTTTCCGAAATTAATTATTTTAATATTATTTTAAGCCGTCACTAATACATTTAATTAGGGAAAATTACAAATTGGAATGAGTTGAAACAAATTTTGTGTATCATAACACATTAACAAAATTTTATCATATGGTTTTTGAAATGAAATGGTTTACCAAAACGGTTTAGAAAATATCGAAGAAAAAGGCTTTTTTCGGTGAAATTAGTGTTAATGGGAATTGGGGGTAATACATTTATCTTTTTCCCTCACCCACACTCACCCACACCCTCTCTCCCCTCTCCAAATCAGCAGCCCCAAGTGCCCCCTCATTTTCCCACTTGAATGGCTAAAAGAAATGAAATGAAAAGAAATGAGAAGAAAGGGTAATATATATAAGTATTGGTTGGGTTGACTTGGACTTTCTTTGACTTGACTTTTCTCCCCACACCTACACACTTCACTCCCATCCTTCCCCCATTTCTGGCCGAGCCCCTCCCCAAGTGCAGCCCCCAATTTTCTCCTCTCATTTCCTCATCAAAAACCTATCAAAAACCTCCAAAATTCCATCACAAATCAAGCTAAAACCCAAATCCAACTCTTACCCATTTTTCCTTGACCTATTCTAGTGTGGATCTTGGAGCAAGAAACAAGTTTGTGAGGCTAGGTTGGATGTTGATTCAAGTTTTGTGAGGTATAAATCCTTGTTCCATGGTTTGTTTGTTGCTTAGTTACTTAATTGTTGCTATCATACCTCATTTGAAGCTAATTAGGTGTTTAATTAGGTTTAATTGCTTGGTTGGAAAATTCAAGAAAAGGGGTTTGTAAATCAAATTAGGGTTTTCTTCACCGGGTATTGATCTTGATGTGGGGATTAACATGTTAATGTGATGCTAAAACTAACCTAGTTGCTAGTTTACTAATTGATGCTTGTAATTGTTAAAATTTAGATATTTTGTAAACTAGAATTTTAGGGTTTTTGAAATTTAATGAGATTAAATTATGGGAATTGTTTTTATGACTTATTTAAGATATTTAGTGAATATTGTGGCCGCTAGATTCGTTTATACATCGAGTTTTGTACTAAAACGGTGATTTGTGCTTGCTAGATTTTCGGGAAAATGACTTTTTAAGTGAAATTGGGGTTTTTGTGAATTTTAAGCTATTTTATATTATAATTAGTGCTTGTAATTGTACAAATGAGTGTGTTGAGAGCTTTCTCGATGGTTTGGCGTTTGTACGCCGACGTCGAGGGTTTTTGAGTCGGATTTTAATGCGATACGGTGCGTTATGATATGTAGGTACCCTATGTGGACTTCGAGACGGCAAGCAAGCGCGTGGCGACGTCGGCACCGGCGAGCGAGGACCAGGTGAGTAGATTTATATCTACGGGGAGAAGTCGGGTGGATGGCGTATAGCACCCCCGCAGTCCGTGGTGGTGTATACGGATGCGTATACACACCAACATTGATTATATGTCATTTGGGATTAATAACGATGTTTAGGATGGATATTGGTGTGTTGGATTATTTTAGTGTCGCGAACCCTAGGGTAGTGTTGCACTACACATACACACATACATACTTGCATACATTCCTATTTATATGTGCTCATGAGATTCTTTATAGTTATGTGTTCACATGGGTATGGGACTATGTGTTCACATACGGATTTGAGGATGATACTTGGGATTGAGCTGAGTCGATGAGATTTGTTTGTGGTTGTGATATCGGTGATATGGCAGGATTCATACTTGAGGTACGTCCTGGTGTTATAGCGGGTCTTTGAACGACGATACGGGTGAATAGTGCTATAATCAAAATGGTCGACATGTGATCGTGATATGAGATATGATATGCTAGGATATTGATATTAGGCCGTATCGGGCGATGTATACCCTTGATGATGCTATGTGCTGACGGTATCGGTTTGTACGAGATTGTCGATCTGTAGTCAGATCATGAGTATATTGAGGATATTAGTATTGTACTAGACATAGGTCAGTACCCTAGACTATGATCTTGGATAAAGAGGATACCAGAGGAATAGTGTGAGGAATATGATATTGACCCGTACCCAGATTTGGGGATGCCGTACGACGGATTTACGTACGAGCTATATCTTGATGATCGATCCGCACTCTTGACTTGGGATGTCTGATTGTAGATATGGTATCGGATATGATATTATTGAGGCGGGATCACCGACTAATATATATATAGGTATGTATATGGATCGACTCAGATGTTAGGCGGTTTCCTTACCTGTAGTCCATCTTGTTAGCTTAGCCCTTTAGTTTAGTTTAGTTGTTAGATTAGATTCGATTCTTACCTATTTCAAAAACCAACGAATCGTGGTTATTTTAAAAGACAGCCCAAGGGATCCTACGGATATTTCAAAAGACGTATCTTTTCATAAAAACACCGTAGCCCCCTATTTTCAAAACCCCATGGTTCGTGTTATTTCAAAAGGCACCATTTGTAGGACTTATATTAGATTAATGCAGGTTAGTTATAGTTGCGTCTTGTATTCAGCTCCCGCTTATTATTGTGGTTCGCTTCGCATCGCACACTTATGTTATAATTTCATATTGTAATGTTGATATCATATTGTTAGGACACCAACACCATTACCGATGATGCGTATGTACCACGTACACTTACTTGCCGGCTCACACACATCTTCATCGGTAATTGCCATGTCACGTACACCTTAGAAAATATTATTGCTTGACTTAGCTTGTTAGTTAGTAATTTGACATGATATTAGTGTACCTGCCTTATATGCCAGCTTAACATTGTAGTTATTACTTGCCACTTCATGCATACTGTTTTTCATTGTTATGCCTATATTCATGGTTTTACATGCTATTGATGATTTGGATTCGGATTTCCATGAGATTTTCTGGATTTAGGGGGGGGGGGGAAACCGCAAAACTTATATAAACTGATTTCTCTCTTTTTAAATAAAAAGTGCGGTTTTTCCCATGATGTATGAGTCGTCCACCATGAGTTTGCTGTTGGATTTCGAGACCCGATTCGAGGAGACGGATGAACCGTTTCGGGTACATGGTGGACCCGGTAAGGTACCTTGGGGCAAGAAGCGCGTGATGATGACGATGTGAGCCTGGCAGGGGAGCACTACCTACCGGTGATATTACCCGACGCGTCGGATATCCGGAGGATACCGTCGTGGTCTTGAGATGGAGGGTAGGGGCCGGTCTGGACTGACAGCGCTCTAGATATTGTGTTTGAGACATTGAGATTTCGAGATATTGAGGTACAGAGACTGTGATACAGAGATATCGAGATATTGGGATTACGTTTTGTGCCGATGCTAGGCACTGTTTTATGCTGATTTCATTTATGATATCTCATTTAAAAATACAAAGGAAATCTCACTAATTTATGAAAACAGTTTCTTCATTTACATGTATTCTGTTTTCATGCAGTCATACCTCATTCATATGATATATTGCTACCTGAGGCACTGACACGGGCACATGAGATCACACTCGGGTTAGATATTACCCTAGCCATTGTTATAGGCTGCATGTTATTCATATATTTAAGGATATATTATGATCTTTGACCTAGGTTGCGTTATTTATGCGATTTCTGTGCGTAGATATTTTTCTATTCACGAGTTGGCAACTCACCCTCGTTGTGCCCCAGTTTCTTGCAGGTTTGCCGTACAGGTTTCATTACGGCTTGCGGGCATAGTTTCCTTCGGGTGATTTGCTAGTAGGTGGGTTTACTTGTATCGTACCCCCCATTATATAACTTGTATATTATTACTCTGTTGTATCTAGAAGTTCTATCAACCAAACATGTATTTATTTCAGAGATAGAGACCGGTGATGTTATTCTTTCGACCTTAGAGTCGCGCGTTTTATTTCTGTGGTTTTCTTGTGGTTTTGAGTTTTGATCCTCGCCGTTGGCGTTGTATATTATATTGCTTGTGTGGTTGTGACCGTCAATTGACGAAGAGCTAGCTCCCGCTTGGGGATGCCTTTTATTGATTTCGTATACTATTCATGTTGTATCCCGTTTGGGAGCCAGTATTTACAAAGGAGACTCTGCCGAAATTTTTGGGAAATATTGATGTTTTTTTTAAACCGCATAATTCGGCTTATGCTATTAAAACTACTTGATTTTAAATTGGTTTTCCTTCACTCTGCTACTTTTCTTGGTTTGGATTTCTGGGTTTTCGGTTTACTTAGATTACGTACGCCTCGAGACGTTCGTAGTTTAAGTGCCGGTCATGTTCCGTACTTTCGGGTCGTGACAACTATCCAGTAAGCATAATAGGTGTACCCTCCTAAACTAAGGAGTACTCGCAACTTGAGAGAAGGTGATGATAAAAGACAACCGAATAATAACTTATTCTATTTCTCCCGAACTGGGAAAAAAGCAAAGGTGAAATAGGAGTGGCGATGAAGTACGTGTTTTGGTCGTGAATGATAACGGTCGCAATTTACTTTGCCCTCTTTCTAATTCCTTTATTTTGTCTTTAGTTATTACCTTATGTACACCTGCTTAGGCTAATTGGTTTTCTTCATTTCCTACCTTTCGGCACCTGCCTATGGTTTGGAAGAGGACTATCTAATAAGCGTAATAGGTGTACCCTCTCCTAATCCTAGGAGCCCTCACAACCTGAGAGAAGGTGATAATAAAAGACAACTGAATAAACCAATTCTATTTCTCCTGAACCTGGATCCATCCTCGAAGAAGCCCTTTCGAGTTCGTATATAACCATACGATGGATCTATCCAATGGAAGTGGATGTCCGTAGTAATACGGGGTGTTTTGAGAAATGCAAAGGGTAAAAGAAGGAGCGGCAATGACTTATGCAACTTAGACAATCCAAAAGCCAGTATTTTAAGAAGGTTCGGTCAACTTGGTCACGGAGTCATAGTTTAGGGTCGGTCAAAGGTCGCTGCCAAAGAGAGAGAGAGAAAAGAAACACTCGGCGTGCACTCTAACCTAGATCAGAATGGTTATCACTTTATCTAATCAGGAAACCTCCCACTGTAATCTCAAATTCTCCTCCAAACCTGAAAGAAGAATTAGTCGGGATCACCCGAAAAGTAAACCAACTCATCAGTGAGAATCGGGATCCAGCTATCATTGCATGATAACTTTGATAGAAGCCACTCAAGTTATCACATTCCAGAAGGTATGCACATACTTGGCAAGTTTCAGTTTTAGAAACTCCCGATATGATTTTTACCTCATGCTCTTATGACCTTGACTTTAGTCAACAAATCATAAGTCACATGTCAAGTTCTACCCGTCATTATCCAGGTTGATTTGAACCCACCCGTACCTACCCTTGACTTTAGTCAACAAGGCAGTATGCCTGTCCCAAACCAATGCATCTATCTATGCAACAGATGAATATTCAGCAGCTACCAAACACTATGCCTTGACTTTAGTCAACAAACATAGCTTGAATACTACTGACTATCCATAAGAAATGACGGAGAGCTACGGCTAGTTTTTGGAGAAAAACCTTTAAAATAATGAACTTGATCTCGTTGAAGGAACCTGATAGCTTTTTATAAAGATATAGTGGGGAAAACCTTTTGCTAAAGAGGTCACTCCCGGTGAAGGGATCTCGGCTCTTTCCTCGTGGAATGAGGTGCAGGATATTCCAACTGAACACCATGATGCAAAGCAACTTGTAATCGACTATAATGAAGTTATTACCCTGACACAAACTTCTGCCCAAGGGGTCTCTCCCGGTGAAGGGATATCATCCCTTGCCTTGTCGAATGAGGTGCAGGATATTCCAACCGAATATCACTATGCAAAACAAAAGGAAACGTCTTTGTAATAATACTTTTTAAAATTGGTTCCAACAACATCAAATATAGCTTTGTTTTATCCTTGCATTGATAAGAATCAATGCAGTCCCATCAAATAATCACACCAGAAAAGAACGAAATTATAATGTACGTATATGCCATCCGCATTCGCCACTGGGTCCCGTCATCACCCGTTAGGTTACTTAACTAACGACAGAGCGGGGACTGGACTAGCGCGGGTGTAAAACATATACAACATCTAATAGTATATATACTAATATACAATAATCGCTCCAGGCATGATAATATGCAATATTACAGAAAAGTAATAAGCATCACAGAACAATACAGATAATCTGGGATCCCCGGCTTTCACAGAGCCGCTACTGAAACCCGACGTTCCCCTGGTCGTGTGGATAGCCTGTGCAATGAAACCTAGACCCCTACGGGTGCGGCAAGTTACTTGCCAAAACCTGAAGAGAGGCAGCCCCCTACAGCATAGTGAATGGACCACCTGGCACTTCACGGAATCTGGTAACTTGAGCTCCCCTCCTTGGGTCAACCTGTACCCCCTACGAGTGCGGCGAATAGTCTGCCAATTCTAGAGTGAGGCCCTTCTGCCTCTCAAAGCCATGAGATACGGACCCGCTGTAAGTCGATGTACAACACCCCAATACTTGTGGGGAGGCGGAATTTTCAAAAACGAACTTGTTTAGTGAACAAACATCGACTAACCGCTTGAATCGAAGCTAAACGATAACTAACCAAACACATAGTTGTTCTAAACTACTATGCTAAGGGATTATACCTATCGAACCAAGTCCTTCGGCTTTACGATCTCCTCGTCCTCCTCGGCCTTCTCGATGTAGTAGATGATCCACCCGAGAGCAAAACTCCAAGCTTAGCCTCTAAACTTGAGGCAACTAACCTTCTTGGATTGCTAATCAAAGAAGATAGATGAGATAGAGTGAGGGTTATGGATTGTTTAGTCTAACTAATCCTTGTTCTCAACACATGAGAGGTGAGGATT
The DNA here is from genome assembly GCA_030015575.1 of Agapanthus africanus. Classification (NCBI taxonomy): domain Eukaryota; kingdom Viridiplantae; phylum Streptophyta; class Magnoliopsida; order Asparagales; family Amaryllidaceae; genus Agapanthus; species Agapanthus africanus. The sequence goes on from CM057337.1 coordinate 421,304,294, forward strand.
AGGGTTTGAAGAGAGTGAGCTTGAGGAGAGAGAATGTGAATGATATTATCAAGTGAGAATAGTAAGTTATCATAATATATATGAAACTTTAAAATTCATCAATAAAAGAAAAACAAATGATGAATAATCAAGTTTCATAAATATCTAATGGTGATTCACAACCATGACTCATTAATCATTTATTGTGCATTAATGATATGGATGAATCACTCTCATGACTCACTAAACTCATTCAATGCATATGACACCTAAACCTCCTTAGTCACCATCTTCTAGAAGCTTCTCGCACAATTACGAGAACGCCTCTCCTTTCCGCAAAAATACGGAAAAACTTTAGACTGTATAAATCCAATAACCGGATACCAGTAACTGGCTTAAACCAAAGCCGACTGGTAAAAACTGTCCGAAAGTCGTACGTGCGTAAACACACGTATGCGTCCGAACCCTTTGTCGTAAAACCATACGACCTCTATATCGTTTCGCCTGGAGCAGGAAACTCTCTGTGTGGGACTCTAGAGACTCGATTACTACGCTGGCAGTGGGTTTAACCACAGACCGCAAGCGGTACTAGCTGTACGTAACGGTCCCCAGGCAGTTGTCGATAAGAAGGCCGATGAGGAAACCCATCCGAACTCCTACTGAGTCTAATGTGACAATCTCCATACAGTCCGGTCCGTTCGTCTTTGACTATCGCATATCGGGCCTAGTGGGGCGGCAAGCGTCAGTCCCCTAATAGCGGTATAAGTCGTGTAGGAGCGAAGCCCATTACACCCTGAGAAACTACTGGAATCTACCAGCAAATCTCGCTTGCCCTGGCCAGGGACTTTGCGTAATGGCTCTCTGACACAGCGCGATATCAACTCCCAATACCGGGAGAGACGAATCCTGTCTAACCGCCACTTCCTCTAAGTACTCGGGACTGCACCCAACTGCTACCTGTTTGCACGACTCCTTTGAGCCGTGGTAGGGTAGCAATCTAAGAACAGTGGGACACACTCGAGGCGAAGTAGCAGTGTCAAGTCTGCGGACTATGCTGTACTCATGTCACCTGGGAACTGTTCACTGACGACTGGTATAAAACCAACCAACAGTTCCCTGTGAGTCCTGTCCGGTGTACCCGTAACCTAACGAGCACCTGCATACTATCTCCAGTACGACGTACTGACGGCTGTGGGACAGACCATCTCCCCAACTGGGATGAGAAGCGTACACACTAGTCTACTCCGGAGTATCGATGCTCTGTCTCGATAATCCAACGACCAGGGACCTGAATAAGGATGTGCTTGTAGACTACCCAGCCCCCACTAGTGTGACTGCCATCACAACGCTGGTAGAAAAGCAAGATCCTAAGAGCTCTATCAATACGTACACTCACATATTAAGATAGAAAAACCAAGTAGCATACTACCATGTTTAGCAAGACTGTTATATACATGTGAATATCCCAAGCTTCCATTAAGTAATATACAAACTAGTATGATACAGTAATGGCCTTCTAGGGCATAAACACTAACAATCTCCCACTTGCACTAGGGCCATGTACTGGCATATCGTAGACCGATGATCTCGAGTAGCCTCTCGAACTGAATCTGAGGTAGGGCCTTCGTGAATGGATCAGCAATGTTCTCTTCAGAAGCAACTCTCCGAACCTCGATCTCCTGACGATCAATGATCTCCCTGATCAGGTGATACCGCCTTAAGATGTGTCTGGACTTCTGATGGGACCTTGGTTCCTTCGCTAAAGCTATAGCTCCGTTGTTGTCGCAATACAGAGGTATTGGATCAACTATGGTAGGAACCACCTGAAGTTCTGTTAGGAACTTCTTCATCCAGACTGCTTCTTTTGCGGCATCGCAAGCAGCTATATACTCCGCTTCCATCGTCGAGTCAGCAACGGTGTCCTGCTTGGAGCTCTTCCAGCACACCGCCCCTCCATTGAGGGTAAAGACATAACCCGACATGGACTTGGAATCGTCCTTATCACTCTGGAAGCCGGAATCAGCAAAGGCCTCCAACCTGAGGTCTTTTCCGCCGTAAACCAAGAACATCTCCTTAGTCCTTCTCAGGTACTTGAGAATGTTCTTTACTGCTATCCAGTGCTTCTCCCCTGGGTCTGACTGATACCGGCTTACCACGCTCAGTGCGTAAGCTACATCTGGTCTGGTGCACAACATCGCATACATTATAGAGCCTACCGCAGAAGCGTAGGGTATAATAGACATGCGTTCCCTTTCCAAATCAGTCTTGGGAGACATCTCTTTGGAGAGGGTGATTCCGTGACAAGCCGGTAGATTACCGCGCTTAGAATCTTCCATACTGAATCTTTTCAGTACAGTGTCGATATACCTGGACTGCGAAAGTCCCAACATCCTCTTGGATCTATCACGATAGATCCGGATCCCCAGAATGTAAGAGGCATCACCCAGGTCTTTCATGGAGAACCTGTGTGACAAGAATCCTTTGACAGATTGTAGCATAGGAATGTCATTTCCTATCAATAGAATGTCATCCACGTACAAGACGAGGAATACGACACTTCTGGCTACAACTTTACTATATATGCACGGTTCATCTGGATTTTTGATAAAGTCATATTCTTTGACTGTCTCATCAAAACAGATGTTCCAACTCCGCGATGCCTGCTTTAGTCCATAAATGGACTTAAGCAGCTTGCATACTTTCCCGTTGCTCCCACTCTGATTGAAACCCTCTGGCTGATCCATATAGACGCTCTCTTCTAAATTTCCATTCAGAAAAGCCGTTTTTACGTCCATCTGCCAGATTTCATAATCATGGAAGGCAGCAATAGCAAGAAGGACCCGAATGGATTTGAGCATAGCCACTGGAGAAAAAGTTTCGTCATAGTCCAAACCAGGTCTTTGACGAAAACCCTTTGCAACAAGTCTAGCCTTATAGGTTTCCACCTGTCCATCTACACCAATCTTTTTCTTGAAGATCCATTTGCATCCTATGGGTTTTACCCCATCTGGAGCAAAGTCCAAAGTCCATACTTTGTTGGTGTACATGGACTCCATTTCGGTCCGCATTGCATCTAGCCATCGTACCGAGTCGCCGCTCTGGATGGCCTGCTGGAAGTCAGTAGGTTCATCATCATCTATGATGCAATCCTCTCTATCCCCATCTATGAGAAAACCGTAGTATCTCTCAGGCGGATGAGACGGCCTACTACTCCTGCGGAGGGGTGCGGGAATGTCCTGTTCTTTTTGAGTTTCTAGTTCTACCAAACTTTCAGTAACAGCTTGTGGTTCTGGAATTTCTTCCAGTTCTACTGCGCTCCCACTCTTCTGATTTTCCAAAAATTCAGTTTCTAAGAAGTGAGCATGACGAGAAACAAAAACCTTTTGTTCCTCTGCGTAATAGAAATAATATCCCTTGGAGTTCTTTGGATATCCCACAAGCTTACACTGTACTGAGCGTGCCTCGAGCTTGTCCGAATGCTGCTTTTTTACAAAAGCTGGACACCCCCATGTCCTAAAATGTTTTAGACAGGGTTTCTTCCCACTCCACATCTGATATGGTGTGGTAGGCACAGTCTTGGTTGGAACCTGGTTTAAAAGATATGCCACTGATTCTAGCGCATAACCCCAGAAAGATCGCGGTAACTCAGCATTACTCATCATGGATCGTACCATATCCAATAGGGTTCGATTCCGTCTCTCCGATACACCGTTGTGCTGTGGAGTGTATGGAGGAGTAAGCTGAGAGAGAATTCCTTTCTCTTTTAGGTAACCTAGGAACTCGGCACTTAAGTATTCTCCACCTCGATCAGATCTTAGTGTCTTAATACTTTTGCCTGTTTGGTTTTCCGCTTCACTCTTGTATTCCAGGAATTTCTCAAAGGCCTCGGATTTATGTTTCATTAAGAAAACATGTCCATACCTAGAGAAATCATCTGTAAAAGTAATGAAGTAAGAATAACCACCTCTTGCATGTGTAGACATCGGACCACATACATCGCTGTGTATGAGTCCTAAGAGCTCGCTCGCTCTTACTCCTTGTCCAGTAAATAGAGTCTTTGTCATCTTTCCTTTGAGACAAGATTGACAAGTGTCATAAGTTTGATATTCGAACGAGTCCAAATATCCTTCTCTATGCAACTTAGTCAACCTTCTCTCATTGATGTGACGCAGTCTACAATGCCATAAGAAAGCTTTATTTAAATCTGGAGACTTTCTTTTTAGTGTGTTCTGGACATTGAAAATTTGGAGTTGGTTTAAAACATATATACCGTTATTTAGGATACCGGACCCAATCAAACCATGATTAAGGTGGATGTTGACAACATCTCTTACAAACGTGAAATCATAACCTTTATTTGATAACAAGGAAACTGATATGATATTACACGTTAAGCTTGGTACAAAATAACAGTTATGTAAAACCAAAATGTGTCCACTCGTCAATCCTAGGTGATAATCCCCGACGGACGCAGCTCCCACGCTAGCTCCGTTAGCAACCTTTAGGGTCATATCACCTTCCTTCAGTACTCTACGGTTTCTCAGTGCCTGCATTGAATTGCAAATATGAGATCCTGATCCGGTATCCAATACCCAGGAAGTAGAGTTGATCGACAGACAATTCTCAATTACAAACACACCTGAAGTCGAAGCCACAGCTTGCTTCGGTTCCTGGTTCTTGGCGTTCCACGCCTTGCAATCCTTCTTCCAGTGCCCTTTCCTGTGACAATGGAAGCACTCATCCTGGCCCACTACCGGTACCGCAAACTTTTTCTTTCCCTTCCCTCCCACCTTACTTACACCTCCTCTAGGTTTGGGTGCGGCCTTCTTCTTCCTTCCTTTGGCCCTAGCCTTGGACCCGGAAGAAGATGCACCGCCAACAAACATAGCGGGTGTTTCCCTTGCCTTCTGCAAGGTGCCCTCTGCACTCCTTAACATGTTCAGGAGTTCCGAAAGTTCAACTTCTTTTCCTTGAAGGTTGAAGTTCAGGATAAACTGGGCGTAGGTGGGAGGAAGGGACTGGAGAATGAGGTCTGTATATTGCTCATTATCCAAAGTCGTCCCAAGGTCTGCGAGCTCTTCAATAAAGACGATCATCTTTAGGACATGTTCTCCTACTGATGACCCGACAGCCAACCTCGCTCGAAACAAGTTCTTAGAGGTCTCGTATCTTGCTATACGAGATTGCTCTCCATAAAGTTCCTTTGTATGGAGAAATATGCCATCTAGGGTCATATCCTCGTGCCTCCTCTGATGTTCATTGTTCATTGAGGCAAGCACGATGCACTTGGCTTTCGCATAATCTAAATCCCAGGTTTTGCGGATTTCCTTATCCGCATTGCTGGATTTGGGACCAGGGACAGCAGGTGCCGTAGCGGTGAGGATGTACCCCAATTTGTCATAGGTCAAAGCCATTTTGACATTCCGCAGCCAATCTTTATAGTTTGGCCCTGTCAGTATATTTTTCTCTAAAAGTAATTTAAGTCCAGTCATTTTCAGGGTCGCTGCAATTAGGAAAGAGAGAAGAAAACTCTTTAGCATGATGCTCTTGCAAGTTTAGAGTGGTTTTTAGTTTATCTAAACTTGATGGCTCCCACTGTTTCTCGAATCCTTCCTCAAACCATAAAAGAAGAATTAGCCAGGACTATTCTCACCGTACAATACTTGCTTAACCGTTCAGCCAGGCCAGTGTCGATACTTCGAGGGAGGTTTTCCAACGCTTTTGCGAAGTTCCTTAATTAAATAATCTCTTTTCTCTGGGGGCGTAACCCCGCTGACACTTTTCTGGACACCTACTTGGTTTATAGCATTGATCGTTAAGTGACGAATATCCTGATAAGTAGCATATACTCACAGTAGGATCGGGATCCAAATATCATCGTATGATAATGTTGAAGGAATCCTACCAACATTCATCAAACTCCAAATTGTATGCATCTCTTTGCAAATTTCAGTTTCTTTAGAAATTCCCGATATATATTTTTGCCCCATGTTCTTATGATCTTGACTAAGGGCCAACAAATCATAAGTCACATGTCAAGTTCTGCCCATCATTATCCTGTTGATTTGAACCCATCCGTATATACTTTTGACTAAGGGCCAAACAAAGTAATACGAGTGTCCTAAAACAACTCATCTATCTATGCAACAAATGAATACCCCAGCAGCTACCAATCACTATGTCTTGACTAAGGGCCAAACAAACATAGCTTGAATACTACTGACCATTCATAAGAAATGACGGAGGGCTACGACTGGTTTTGGCGAAACCGTGAACGTAGTGAACTTGATATAACCGAAGGAACCTGATAGCTTTTAAAAGGAGTGGTTAAAGCTCCGCATTTAAAAATATCTGTTTTTAAAATTAACCGAGTGGTTTCTTTTAAATTGTTCCAACGATTTATACTTTGGTTTGTTTTTCTTTGCATTATAGATAATGCGTCCCATCATTAACCTATCATTGCAGAAAACAACGAAAATACAACATCCTCTTATGCCATCCGCATTCGCCACGGGGTCCCGTCATCACCCGTTAGGTTACTTAACTAACGACAGAGCGGGGGCTGGGCTAGCGCAGGTGTAAAACATAAGTGACGTCTAAATAGCTATCATATATAGATATTGTACATTCGTCAGACGCAATAATAGGCATTCCAGATCACAGATGAACTTTATTGGATTTGCAAGCAATCCGTGTTTGTTTTGAGCCTGCAACAAAAGACGGATTACACAGTTGTGATGAATAGCCATTACCCCACCCTCGACCCCTACGGGTGCGGCAAACTACCCGCCCGGCAGTTTGTGCACCCCACCTTGGGTCTGTCCTAGGAGCAAAAACAGTAAAATGAAATAATACAACGGTGGCTACAACCGCAACCTGGATGTGCCCCGCAAAATAATATTACAACAAATTACATTTACATCAAATGAATTAAATAATAACCCATCACATAACCCCGGCTATACATCACAACAGTCCAACACAGTTCATATGCACAAACAGATAAAATCCATTACAGAAATGTGCAACCCCCTGCCAACCGACATACTAGCAGTTAGGGGAGGTTTACAAACACATTAAACAATCACAGATATAATCCTATATGCAAATATTGTACAATTTCGATCGATTAAACGCATTTAACATTGCTCCATTACTTCTCTGTAAAACTGAAACCTGAGCAAATATTAAAAATTCCAGAAAATACCAAATATCACAGGGGACCCACACAAGAAATTTGGGTTCATGACTCGGCAACTCGGCGGCGGAACCGCGGCGGATCGTGTGGGATCGGCCGCGCTTCCGCGGCGCTTTAGCCGAGTCATGGGTCCAATTTTCTTGGGTGTTCTCCTGGATTCTTTTCAAGCTTTCTGAACATCCCTGAAAAATTTTTAGACTTCATTTAAATTTCGACAGAAACTTGACAGTTCGGTGTTTTCCGGTTTCGTTTTTTCCGTTCGAAATTCGTACAAATTTACAATTAAGTTATTTATTGTTTAGCGAGGCTCTGATACCACTGTAAGTCGATGTACAACACCCCAATACTTGTGGGGAGGCGGAATTTTCAAAAACGAACTTGTTTAGTGAACAAACATCGACTAACCGCTTGAATCGAAGCTAAACGATAACTAACCAAACACATAGTTGTTCTAAACTACTATGCTAAGGGATTATACCTATCGAACCAAGTCCTTCGGCTTTACGATCTCCTCGTCCTCCTCGGCCTTCTCGATGTAGTAAATGATCCACCCGAGAGCAAAACTCCAAGCTTAGCCTCTAAACTTGAGGCAACTAACCTTCTTGGATTGCTAATCAAAGAAGATAGATGAGATAGAGTGAGGGTTATGGATTGTTTAGTCTAACTAATCCTTGTTCTCAACACATGAGAGGTGAGGATTAGGGTTTGAAGAGAGTGAGCTTGAGGAGAGAGAATGTGAATGATATTATCAAGTGAGAATAGTAAGTTATCATAATATATATGAAACTTTAAAATTCATCAATAAAAGAAAAACAAATGATGAATAATCAAGTTTCATAAATATCTAATGGTGATTCACAACCATGACTCATTAATCATTTATTGTGCATTAATGATATGGATGAATCACTCTCATGACTCACTAAACTCATTCAATGCATATGACACCTAAACCTCCTTAGTCACCATCTTCTAGAAGCTTCTCGCACAATTACGAGAACGCCCCTCCTTTCCGCAAAAATACGGAAAAACTTTAGACTGTATAAATCCAATAACCGGATACCAGTAACTGGCTTAAACCAAAGCCGACTGGTAAAAACTGTCCGAAAGTCGTACGTGCGTAAACACACGTATGCGTCCGAACCCTTTGTCGTAAAACCATACGACCTCTATATCGTTTCGCCTGGAGCAGGAAACTCTCTGTGTGGGACTCTAGAGACTCGACTACTACGCTGGCAGTGGGTTTAACCACAGACCGCAAGCGGCACTAGCTGTACGTAACGGTCCCCAGGCAGTTGTCGATAAGAAGGCCGATGAGGAAACCCATCCGAACTCCTACTGAGTCTAATGTGACAATCTCCATACAGTCCGGTCCGTTCGTCTTTGACTATCGCATATCGGGCCTAGTGGGGCGGCAAGCGTCAGTCCCCTAATAGCGGTATAAGTCGTGTCGGAGCGAAGCCCATTACACCCTGAGAAACTACTGGAACCTACCAGCAAATCTCGCTTGCCCTGGCCAGGGACTTTGCGTAATGGCTCTCTGACACAGCGCGATATCAACTCCCAATACCGGGAGAGACGAATCCTGTCTAACTGCCACTGCCTCCAAGTGCTCGGGACTGCACCCAACTGCTACCTGTTTGCACGACTCCTTTGAGCCGTGGTAGGGTAGCAATCTAAGAACAGTGGGACACACTCGAGGCGAAGTAGCAGTGTCAAGTCTGCGGACTATGCTGTACTCATGTCACCTGGGAACTGTTCACTGACGACTGGTATAAAACCAACCAACAGTTCCCTATGAGTCCTGTCCGGTGTACCCGTAACCTAACGAGCACCTGCATACTATCTCCAGTACGACGTACTGACGGCTGTGGGACAGACCATCTCCCCAACTGGGATGAGAAGCGTACACACTAGTCTACTCCGGAGTATCGATGCTCTGTCTCGATAATCCAACGACCAGGGACCTGAATAAGGATGTTCTTGTAGACTACCCAGCCCCCACTAGTGTGACTGCCATCACAACGCTGGTAGACAAGCAAGATCCTAAGAGCTCTATCAATACGTACACTCACATATTAAGATAGAAAAACCAAGTAGCATACTACCATGTTTAGCAAGACTGTTATATACATGTGAATATCCCAAGCTTCCATTAAGTAATATACAAACTAGTATGATACAGTAATGGCCTTCTAGGGCATAAACACTAACACCCGTTGCCCTCCAGAACCCGGCTATCCGTGCACTCCGTCGCGGGGTAAACCTAGTACAGAAATAAAAATATATACAACGGGTACATCGACCTCAGCCCGGTCGTTCCCCAAAAGAATATTATACAAACAGGCAGTGACAGCAGTCCACATATTGGACGCTCGCCCCGCAATATCAAATGTACAAATAAATCCAAACAACACTACCATTGCACACTGCTATCCACCACGACATATCCGCAACATCACAGTACAACACAGAACATCAACGCGAATGTCACGTTCGCAAACCCGTCTAAAAGGACTATAGAAATTAGACGCAATTTACCGCTCGAATGACATTCACGGTCGGAGATATACTGTAAATACTGCATACTAATAAGTTTAAAATTTCGATTGACAAAACTTCCCGAAGTGGGCCCCACATACTTCTGCTGTACAGTAACAAAATATGGGCCCAAAATAAATATTCCAAAAGCCACAATTTGCCATGTAGAATATACTGTAGAAATTTGGCTTACTGTTCCCACAAAAGCACGGCGGATCCGCGGCCAAACATTGGTTTGGGCCGCAGATCCGCGGCCGTTCTGTGGGATCACGTGACCAAATTTCACCAGTTTGCTTATAAAAGCCTGCACAATTTTCTGTGATGCTCAAAATAATTTTTAGACCAGATTTAAAATCGACAGAAACTTTGTACAGAAAAATTGTAGTTTTCGAAAATCCGTTCGATCGATATTTTAAACGTGTTAGCACAAGTTAGTAAAGCTTAATGGTGAGGCTCTGATACCACTGTAAGTCCACGGTAGCGCCCCGGCCGTCTAACAGACGCCAAATGCGGAACAAAAACTTTTTGGAATCTGGCGCTATCGCGTACTATAACCCGGATCTGCCATTAAAGCTAAACTAACAAACTACAAAGTGGGTAGAAATGTTATACCGAACGATCCGAGTCCTTCGGTCTTCAACCATCATCCCACGCTTCGTTGCGGCTGCTCCGATCTCCTGAATCTCCAGTCTTCTCGTCCAGGTGGCACCACGTCGACGGATCTTTAAACGGGCTCCTGCCTCTGAACCGAGACAACTCGATCATCAAGTTTGCTAAAAGAGATGACCAAGATTGATGTAGAGAATGAGTAGAATATTTTGTCTCGTTACGTCCAAGGCTATAGACGAACGGTTAATGAAGTTGCCTTTTGGAATCGGAATGAAATGAGAAATGTTTCTATCTAATTTCCATGAATCCCAAAGCTATCATAAATATTTTTTTCAAGCAACCATAATCTAGCAAGAGGGGGGGCCGGCCACTTATGAAGGAAGGGGGTGAGTGTAGGAAGGGAGTGGGTGACCATAAGCACTTAACCAAAAGCATGAGTCAAATGTAACACCTTGCATCTCATTAATGCATACAATGAACCTTAAACCCTAGTCATCAAAACATTAAATGACCAATTAATGCATTAAGCCACCTCACCATCCTAGTCACCATCTACAACCTTCTAGAAGCATGACTCACCCTCATGACTCACCCAAGTGACGAAAAGATAAATCCGCATTTAACCGAATGTTAAATACGGGTGTTAGAAAACTGGAAACTGGCAACTTCCAAAAGTGATCCCGAAACGGATTTCATGATAACCCCGTAATAGTATAAACATACCCGCATTTGTATTACGACCGAAATACAAATGCAACTGAGACAAAGATATTATATCTACACAGTATAATACTCGGATCCGGCTTAAACCAAAGCCTACCAGTATTATCTGCCCGAAATATGACACGTGTGTAAACGCACGTGTATTTTCCGAACCCTGCCATAAAACCATACGGCCTCTACAACGTTTCGCCCGAACTTGGAAACTGTCTGTGGGGGACTCTGATGACTCATCAACACACTGGCACTGGGTATAACCACTAGCACGTCAGCTGTACGTAACGGTTGCCTATATATTGATTGGAAGGGAAGCTGACGAGCGAACTCATCCAGAAACTCTACTGAGCCTAACAGTGACAATATACATACAGTCCGGTTCGTTCTTCTAAGAGTATCGCATATCGGCCTAGGGGGCTGGTAACGTCAGACCCCCAATAGCGGTATAAGTCGTGTCAGAGAGTATCCCAGAACACCCTGAGATACTACTGGAGTACCTATCAGTAAATCTCCTGCCTCGGCCGAGGGCTTTGTGTAATGGCTCTCTGTCACGACCCGCAGGGCACGGACGTGACTGGCACTTAAGTTTACGAAACGTCTCAAGGCGTCCGTAAAATAAGTAAGCCAAAGCCCAGAAACCAAAACCAAAAAGCAAAAGAGTGAAGGAAAAACCAATCAATTGAAAGCGAGCTTATCAAATAAGTCATATCAACCCTTTTTAAAAACAATAACAATTTTTTTCCGAAAATTTCGGCAGAGTCTCCTTTGTAAATACTGGCCCCCAAAATGGATACAACAAGAATATATATAAATCCAACAAATATGGCATCCCCAAGCGGGAGCTAGCTCTTCGCCACAAGGCGGTCACAAATCCCACGCAATATAAAACAACAACATGCAAAATAATCATAAAGAAGCATGAGAAAAACAGCACGTCGACTCAAGTGAGCTCGACCCCAAAATACAGCAAAAAAGTCCACAAATCTCACAATCTCATCTCTAGGTCAATATACAACAATACTAGTAGATACAGTAGATGGAGTACACTAGATACAAGGAATATACAAGGTGGTACAAAAATAATGATATAACCCACCTAAGAGCAAAACCTCGAGTCCAGGCAAAAGAGGCAAAAGAAACAAGAGCGTCCGCCGCTACTGTATTGACGGAGCGGACCTGCAAAAGGCTGTGGCACAACGGGGGTGAGTTGCCAACTCGTGAGTAAAAAATAACATCTACACAGGCTATCGAATGCATGCACACAAGCATCATAGCATCTAAAATACAGGTAAGGCAGGACATAATAGCAGGTATGTATGCAATATGAATATACTAGCAGGTATGAATGCAATGCGAATCAACTCATGATCTGAATGTGTAGATATAAGAATCATGTTTTTCCTTTAGGAATCTCTTTTGAAATACCAGCACAATACCAATAGAATCAACAAGAACCTGTGTCCAGCAACGACACCTCAAAACTATCACAATCTCATATATCCATGTCATAGTATCTCTGGCCTCAGCCATCCGGCTGACCCATCTCAATATCAATATCTCATCATCTCGCGGCCACGGTCGGTATCCTCTGGATATCCGCCGTTCCAAACAGTCACCGGTAGGTAATCCGCCCCCTACCAGGCTCATCGTCAGCACCACGAGCTTCTTGCCCCGGGGTACCTTACCGGGCCCACCATGTATCCGAGACGGTTCATCCAACTCCTCGAAACGGGTCTCGAAAACCACAGCAAACTCATTGTAACATTTTCAAAAATATAAAATATTAATTTTGGGAATTTTTATAATTTAATATTATTTTACTGATTATTTTAATATTAAATCTATAATTAAATGAAATTAAATAGGAAAAATGTTAGAAAAATTATGAAAAATTATGGAAAATTCTAAAATAGGGTAAATTAGTGAATTATGACATTTTTAAGTTTTTGTGATTAGTTTGATACTAATTTAGTGCTAATCGCGATTAAAAATCGCTAATCGGGTTTTTTGGCAATTTTGTGCAAAACTTGCACATATCACTTTTTCTACACTTGTGCATCTTTCTTGCCATGATTTATCATTTGGGTTTACTATTCTTGTGAGAAGGTTTGGATTTAAAAGAAAAGGGAAAGAAAAGAGAAAAGAAAATGAAATGATGAGGGTAGGTGAGAGAGAGAGGTGGACCTTTGACCAAAACCCTTAGCCATTGTTTTCTCCTCCTCATTTCTCTCCCTCTCCCTTGGCTCCTGCTGCTGCTGCTTCCTTTCCCCCCCTCCTCCACCTTCAATCCCTCTCTTCATCTCAAAAATCACTCCAAAACCCCAATCTCCTTTCATTAAAATTGTGCAAAATCCCTAGATCTACACATGGAGCTAAGGAAGCATGGATTTTGGCCACTAGGGGCAACTCAAGAAAATTCTTGAGTTGCCAAATGAGGTATTTTTCTGAACCATTAGCTTAGTTATAGCATTCTCTTTACCCCATGTTTAGTTTTTAATCGATATTGTGTCAAATGGTGGACTTGGTGAAAACCTAGTTAGGGTTTGAGGGAAATTGGTGTTGTATTATGAAATTGAGCTCAGTTAAGGTTATGCCAACACCTTAGTGTATGATTTGGAACCCAAAACCTGAAGCTAAAACCAGAATACGGATTTTTGAAACCGATATCGGGGAAAAACTGGAATCTGCCACTGTTATTAAGAATCTGCTAACATCCCGAGACTCCTAAAATAAAATTGAGTGGACAGTGATGTGCAGGCACCAGAGAACCACCACACCAAACCATAGCTCCCCATTCCACTGTGAGGCCGCCAAAATCCCCTTTCTGGCCGCAATTTGCGGCCAGACCTGAGAGGAAATTCCTCGTTTTGCGTGCATGGCCCTATTTCCTCAATTCTTGGCCCTGGGTACTTCTAGTTTTGACAGATTCTATCTAGGGTAAAATCTGGGATATATATCCTAAGTTGCCATTTTGGTTTCGTGTTTTCGTATTCCGTGTTTTTGATTCTGAAATTGTGGTTTGTGTTTTGCCTCGACTATTTGGCATTTATACGACGATGTAGAGGATTTATTGCTGGTTTTGAAGGCGTGCCATAGGTTCTCACTTATAGGCCCCCTTATCGTATCGTTTTGGATTTCATGCGCCGTTTTAGCTTGGATTTGGTTTTAATGCGCATATACGATATTTGATGTGTAGGTACCCATGAAGACTTCGGGACGACAAGCAAATGCGTGGTGACGTCCGCAAATGATGATGCAAGGTGAGTAGATTATATCTACAGGGGGAAGTCGGGTGGATGGCGTATAGCACCCCCGCAGTCCGTAGATAGATTACTATGTAGTTTATTGTCATAATAAGTGTATTATGGATAGTATAGGGTTAGAAGTGACTAGTGTAGTTCATAGTCGCGAACCCTAGGATAGAATTACACCTACACACACCCTTGCTTATTACTTATACTGCACGGTGTTTGATGATATGGGATGACTTTGGAGATGAGTCGATGATGTGGGCTTGGTGCCGTGAGATCGGTGATTTGATACGATTCATATGTGGGATATGACTTGTGATTCTTTCTTGCGGGCTTGGGATATGTGTTTACCCCCGCATGCATACTTTATTGATGGTATCGATTTGTACTAGACATAGAGTAGTACCCCCAGATTATATGATCTGATGATAGTGATACCTGTTATGTGACGAGATAGTGAGATGTTGACCTGTACCCAGCTATTGGGATGCCGTACGATGATTTACCGTACGAGCCGATATTGATGATAGATCCGCACTCAAAACTCGAGGATATCTTACGATATGACATTGAGGAGAGATCACCGACTATGTATCTTTATATATACCGACTCAGATTTAGGTAGTTTCCACACCTACCCCTCCTGATCGACCTGTTACTTAGATGTAGTTTGCATAGTAGATACTTCACTGTGGTGTTGACTACTAGAGTTCTGCATCTTCATGTTATTTGCATTGCTGGCATATGTTCATTGCTATATTACTATCATGCTGTTAGGACACCAGCACCATTATCGATGATGCGTATGTTCCACGTACACTATTTGCCGGCTCACACACTTCATCATCGATAATTGCCATGCCACTACACTGTAGTACTACTGCATTCATGATATGATTCTTCCTTCGACATATGCACATTACTTCTATGTTGCATGATTTCCGATATGATTACTTTTCTTTACATGTCGCATACATCATGGATTGATTGCATAGCACATCGCATTGGATTTACTTCCTGATGTTGGATTTTCATGTGATTTCTGATTTTGAGGACCGTGGGATTATTTAAGATAAGATGCTCTTTTATGAAAAACCCGGTACCTCGTGATATGATATTTCGGTGCGTCCACCACGCGTTTTCTCGGTGCTGAGACGTGTGCTTGAAACCCGATTCGAGGAGGTGATGATCCGTTTGCGGGTTCGTGGTGGGCCCGGTATGGTTCCCCTCGGCAAGATGATCAATGAGTTTGCCGATTGAGCCTGGAGGCGGGCGAGCACCTACCGGTGATTGTATTTGAGCTCGGCGGATATCTGGGGGATACCGACCGGAGACGAGAGATGGGCGTACTGCTGGGGCCGAGGGCCGATTCCGCAGACATAGCCCGCGGGCCGATCCGGACTGACGGAGCCCGTTAGATGAGGATTTACGTGTCGATGCTAGGCACGGGTTTCATGATGTTTTTCCATGCTTTTGTTTATATCCTCACATTGCATGCATGATGCTCATTGTCAGTGGATGACAGGTGGACGGGTTCCACATATATACAGACTTGGATTATATACAGATTGGGATCATATACAGACTGGATTTACACTTATCATACTTCATTTGTATATATAACAGGGTATGAGGGCGCTGTTATATATACCCTTACACCAATATTAGTGGTATGGGACGCTAATATATGTGTATTGATATCATTGATATTTCATCATATTTACTTCATGCAGACATACCTTTTTCTGATGACATGTTGTTACCTGAGTACCTGGCACTACCTACATGATTAGATGTTACCTTGCCACCTTATTACACTCAGATGTACTCTTGTGGATTATATTACTGATCGTTGACTTAGGTTTATGTCTTGCATTCGGTTTCTGCTTGTAGATGTTTCTATTCACGAGTTGGCAACTCACCCCCGTTGTGCCTGTTAGTGTATATGCCCTAGAGGCCATTACTGTATCATACTAGTTTGTATATTACTTAATGGAAGCTTGGGATATTCACAGTTGTATATACAATCTTGCTCGAAATGGTAGTATGCTACTTGGTTTGTCTCTGCTTTAATATGTGCATGTGTTTCTTTTAGCATATTGCTGGTATACATATTAGTAGAGCCCTTAGGATCTTTGCTTGATTACCAGCGTTGTGATGGCGCTCGCACTCGTGGGAGCTGGGTAATCTATAAGCACATCCTTATACAGGTCCCTGGTCGTTGGACTATCGAGACAGGGCATCGATACTCCGGAGTAGACTAGCGTATGCGCTTCTCATCCCAGTGTGGGAGACGGTCTGTCCCACAGCCGTTAGTACGTCGTACTTGGGATAGTATGCGGGTGCTCGTTAGGTTACGAGTACACTGGACAGGACTCGTCGGGAACTGTTGGTTGGTAATATACCTATCGTCAGTTATCAGTTCCCAGGTGACATGAGTACAGCTTAGTCCGCTGACTTGACACTGTCACTTCGCCTCGAGTGTGTTCCCACTGCACTTTGATTACTACCCTACCACGGCTCAAAGGAGCTGTGCAAACAGGTAGTTTTTGGGTGCAGTC
Source organism: Agapanthus africanus (assembly GCA_030015575.1). NCBI lineage: Eukaryota > Viridiplantae > Streptophyta > Magnoliopsida > Asparagales > Amaryllidaceae > Agapanthus > Agapanthus africanus. The sequence continues at coordinate 421,321,150 of CM057337.1, forward strand.
CCGAAGCACTTGGAGGCAGTGACGGTTAGACAGGATTCGTCTCTCCCGGTATTGGGGGTTGACATCGCGCTGTGTCCAGGAGAGCCATTACACGAGTAGTCCCTGGCCAGGGCAAGCGAGATATACTGGTAGGTTTCCAGTGTTATCTCAGGGTGTTCTGGGCTACACTCCGACACGACTTGTACCGCTATTAGGGGACTGACGTTCACCGCCCCCCTAGGCCCGCCATGCGATGTATCAGACGAACAGACCGGACTGTACGGAGACTGTCACATACAGGCTCAGTAGGAGTGCCGATGGGGTTCACCTCGTCAGTCTTCTTATCGACATCTACCTGGGGACCGTTACGTACAGCTAGTGCCGCTTGCGGTCTGTGGTTAAACCCACTGCCAGCGTAGTGTCGAGTCTTTAGAGTCCCACACAGAGAGCTATTCGCCTTTAGGCAAAATGAGTAGAGGTCGCATGGTTTTGCGACAGGGTTCGTTCACATTCGCGCACTTGTGCACGTTTGCTGTCCGGACAGTTTATACTAGCGGGCTTTGGTTTAAGCCGGATCCTAGTATATGATTTGAGATTGGTTTTTCTCATTGTGTTCGTGTTCCTCGGATCACGAATGCGGGTGCGTATGCACAGTTGCTTGAGATTGAGGGAGAGGACCTTGATTAGGGTTAATGGCTATTGTCATTTTATTAACCCTAATATTTATGTGTGTGTTATTGTTAATTAGTAATTAGTTTAATAATTATCCATTGTTGTGGTTGTTGACCATTTGACTTCTTTGACTTGTTGACCTAGGTTGACACTTTGACCATCATAATTTCTTTTGGAAGATGCTTTTTGATCTTTGCAATTTGAAATGATAATGGTCATGTCATGATTTACCATGATAATTATCTAGCTAATTATTCAATTAAATTAATTCACACATATTAGTGAGAAGAGCTCTATTATTTTCTCATTCTCTCATATAATTTCTCTCTCTTGTTCATCCTCTCCCTCAAGCTCTCTCCCTCTCATGTGTTGAGAAACAAAAAGCTTGAGAAAAACCTTCACTTGATCCTCTCTACTCTCTTCTAGGGTTCAAGTCTTAGCATTTCTTGCACTCTAGTTACTCCTAGCTTGGAGTTGAAGCTAAAGGTGGTGGCTTTCAAGTGGATCTTTCTTTGACGGAAGAAGACAAGCAAGGTGAGGCCTTTCTACCATTCCAACGAGCAAGGAGAGAAGGAGTTCGAGCTCAAGGTATAACCTTTCTACAACTTAGTTAGTTGTTAGTTTACTTTAGCTAGTTTTCGTTTAGCAAAGATCCTCACAAGCAAGGTCCATGTTGCCTAAGTCATTAAAAATCCGTTTTTTATTATGTTTTCCGCCTCCCCGTAAGCACCGGGGTGGGCAACACGGACTTACAGTGGTATCAGAGCCTAACTAAACCTAAACTAGCTAAGTAGTTAAGTGTAACGAAGTTTCGAAACCGGAAAATCGAAAAACCAAACTTGCAAAACCCTAGTTTCTGTTAAATTTTTTTCTGCTCAAAATGAAAATATTTATACTTGTAAAATCGTCTCAGGGTTTTCTGAATACACCCAAGAAAAACGATACCCTAATTCCATCAAACCGCCGCCCTTCCGCCGCACGAGGTAGGCATGTGCGGCGGAAGCGCCGCGGTTTGTCGTTATCGGCGCATCGTTTTTCGTGCAGTGTGTGTTGTTGTTGGTTTTGGGATTTTTAGGATATATTATATATGCCCAGATTTTCCAGAACTAAAATTTACTTTTGGGGGCCTATAAATCCGTATTTTTCGGAACTTCACTACACTTTAACTACATCGGTTATATCTGTAATGCTTGCATGTATTGAATGTCGGCTAATCGCTATAAGACGATTAGTCGGGGTTATACATGATCTGTGATTGTTATTGGTTTGTGGATATGAATGGATTGGATTGTCGCGGGTGAATGGCCGGGGTGGATGTGAGATGAGCGTTGTTTTTCTTTCATTCATTTGTAACATGTAAATTGATGTAATAATATTCTTTGTATGGCCGCACAACCGGGTCGGGGTTGTAGCCGTCATTGTATAATTCTTTTTACTGTTTTTGCTCCTAGGATAGACCCATGGAGGGGGTGCACAAACTACCGGGTATCTCGAAGTGCCGAGTGGCCTACTCACGGTGGTGAGGGAGGTTGCTTCGCTTCGGGTGCTTGGCGGGTAGTTTGCCGCACCCGTAGGGGTCTTGGGTGGGGTATTGGCTATTCACCGCGACCGTGTAATCCGCTTTGCGTTGCAGGCTCGAACGCATTGCGGATTCCTAGTATATCCAATGTATTCATCTGTGATCTGTAATGTCTATCATTGCTATATATTTATATATAATAACTATTTAGGCGTTGCTTATGTTTTACAGCCGCGCTAGCCCAGCCCCCGCTCTGTCGTTAGTTAAGTAACCTAACGGGTGATGACGGGGCCCCGTGGCGAATGCGAATGGCATAAGCGTACGTCATATTTTGGTTGTTTTCTGCAATGGTAGGATTAAATGATGGGACGCATTAAAAGAACTAATGCAAGAAATAAACCAAGTAAAAGTCGATTGGAACACTTTGAAAACCACTCGGTTCTTTTCAAAACTAAACTTTTAAACGCGGAGCTTGAACCACTCCTTTTAAAAGCTATCTCGTTCCATCGATTATATCAAGTTCACTACGTTCACGGTTTCGCCAAAACCATTCGTAGCCCTCCGTCATTCCACATGAACGGTCAAAAGTATTCAAGCTATGTATTTTGGCCAAAGTCAAGGCATAGTGATTGGTAGCGTTTGGGTATTCATGTGCAGCATAGATAGATGCGTTGATTTGGGACAGTCGTGCTGCCATTTTGGCCAAAGTCAAGGGTAGGTACGGGTGGGTCCAAATTAACCAGGAGAATGACGGGTAGAACTTGACATGTGACTTATGATATTTTGGCCAAAGTCAAGGTCATAAGAGCATGGGGCAAAAATCCACATCGGGAGTTTCATAAGTACTGAAACTTGCTAGTGTTGCATACCATTTGGAGTGTGATGATTCTGGTAGGATTCCTTCGGCTTTATCACGCGATGATATTTGGATCCCGATCCTACTATGAGTATATGCTACTCCTCGGGAAAACTCTCACTTAACGATCAATGCTATAAACCTAGTAGGTGCCTAGAAAGGTGTTAGCGGGGCTACGCCCACAGGGAAAAGAGGTTACTTAATTAAGGAACTTCGCGAAAGCGTTGGAAAACCTCCCTCGAAGTACCGACACTGGCCTGGCTGAACGGTTAAGCAAGTATTGTACGGTGAGAATGATCCCGGCTAATCCTTTTCTTTACGGTTTGAGAAGGGATTCGAGAGACAGTGGGAGCCATCCAGTTTAGACAAACTAAAAACCACTCTAAACTTGCAAGAGCATCATGCTAAAGTGTTTCTTTTCTCTCTCCTAATTGCAGCGACCATTCAAGATGACCGGACTTAAGTTACTATTAGATAAAAACATATTGACAGGGCCAAACTACAAAGATTGGCTCAGGAATGTCAAGATGGCTATCACTTATGACAAGCTGGGGTATATACTTACTGTTAGTGTTTATGCCCTAGAAGGCCATTACTGTATCATACTAGCTTGTATATTACTTAATGGAAGCTTGGGATATTCACATGTATATAACAGTCTTGCTAAACATGGTAGTATGCTACTTGGTTTTTCTATCTTAATATGTGAGTGTACATATTGATAGAGCTCTTAGGATCTTGCTTGTCTACCAGCGTTGTGATGGCAGTCACACTAGTGGGGGCTGGGTAGTCTACAAGCACATCTTTATTCAGGTTCCTGGTCGTTGGATTATCGAGACAGAGCATCGATACTCCGGAGTAGACTGGTGTGTACGCTTCTCATCCCAGTTGGGGAGATGGTCTGTCCCACAGCCGTCAGTACGTCGTACTGGAGATAGTATGCAGGTGCTCGTTAGGTTACGGGTACACCGGACAGGACTCACAGGGAACTGTTGGTTGGTTTGATACCAGTCGTCAGTGAACAGTTCCCAGGTGACATGAGTACAGCGTAGTCCGCAGACTTGACACTGCTACTTCGCCTCGAGTGTGTCCCACTGTTCTTAGATTGCTACCCTACCACGGCTCAAAGGAGTCGTGCAAACAGGTAGCAGTTGGGTGCAGTCCCGAGCACTTGGAGGCAGTGGCGGTTAGACAGGATTCGTCCCTCCCGGTATTGGGAGTAGATATCGTGCTGTGTCAGAGAGCCATTACGCAAAGTCCCTGGCCAGGGCAAGCGAGATTTGCTGGTAGGTTCCAGTAGTTTCTCAGGGTGTAATGGGCTTCACTCCGACACGACTTATACCGCTATTAGGGGACTGACGCTTGCCGCCCCCCTAGGCCCGATATGCGATAGTCTTGGACGAACGGACCGGACTGTATGGAGATTGTCACATCAGACTTAGTAGGAGTTCGGATGGGTTTACTCATCGGCCTTCTTATCGACAACTACCTGGGGACCGTTACGTACAGCTAGTGCCGCTTGCGGTCTGTGGTTAAACCCACTGCCAGCGTAGTAGTCGAGTCTCTAGAGTCCCACACAGAGAGTTTCCTACTCCAGGCGAAACGATATAGAGGTTGCATGGTTTTGCGACAAAGGGTTCGGACGCATACGTGCGTTTACGCACGTATGACTTTCGGACAGTTTTTACCAGTCGGCTTTGGTTTAAGCCAGTTACTGGTATCCGGTTATTGGATTTTTTACAGTCTAAAGTTTTTCCGTATTTTTACGGATCGGGGGGCGTTCTCGTAATTGTACGAGAAGCTTCTAGAAGATGTGACTAAGGAGGTTTCTTTTGGATAAGAAAGTGAGTCATGGTGGTGATTCATTCATTTCATTAATGCACATTTATTGCTTAATGACTCATGCTAATGAATCACCACTAGATATTTCATGAAGCATGCTTATTCATTTCCTTTATTCATTTTTCTTAAAAAGAAATGCTTCATGATATATTATGATACACTCTCTCTCTTCTCTCATTATCTCATTCACTTTCTCTCTCCTCAAGCTCTCATCTTCAAACCCTAATCCTTACACCTCATGAGTTGAGATCAAAGGATTAGTTAGACTAAACAATCCATAACCATCACTCTTTATCATCCTTTCATCTTTGATTAGCAATCAAAGTTGATTAGTTACCTCAAGTTTGAGGTTTAGCTTGGAGTTTTGCTCTCGGGTGGATCGTCTACTACCTAGAGAAGGCCGAGGAGAACAAGGAGATCGTAAAGACGAAGGACTAGTATCGATAGGTATAATCCTTTAACACTTTAGTTTAGTATAACTATGTGTTTGGTTATTAGTTGTTTAGCTTCGATTTAAGCGGTTAGTCGATGTTCGTTCTTTAAACTTGATCGTTTTTGAAAATTCCGCCTCCCCATAAGTTCTGGGGTGTACTACATCGACTTACAGTGGTATCAGAGCCTCGCTAAACACTAAATAACTTGATTGCAAATTTGTACGAATTTCGAACGGAAAAACGAAGCCGAAAAACCCTAATTCTGTCATGGTTCTGTCGAATTTAAAACGATGTCAGAAAATTTTTCAGGTAAGTTCAGAGAGCTTAGAATGACACCAGTAGACTACACAAGAAAAACAGTCAGCTGAATCGTTCAACTCGGCGCGGAACCGCGGCCTCAGCCTACTGAGACGCGGCGCTTCCGCGGCCGAGTCAACGAGTTAGCGGCCGATTTTTCTTGTGTTGTCTCTCTATAATATTTGGGGTTTTCTGGAATGTTTAATTATTGCTCAGGTTACTGTTTAACAGAGCAGATTTTGGAGCAATATTGATGTTGTTTATTCGATCGAATTGTACAGTATTTGCGTATTGGATTATATCTGTGATTGTTTGATGTGTTCGTAAACCTCCCCCAACTGCTAGTATGTCGGTTGGCAGGGGGTTGCACATTTCTGAAATGGTTATATCTGTTTGTGCATATAAACTGTATTGGACTGTTGTGGTGTATAGCCGGGGTTTGCAATGGGTTATTGATTAATTCATTTGTTGTAAATGTAATTTGTTGTAATATTATTTTTGCGGGGCACTTCCAGGTTGCGGTCGTAGCCACCGTTGTATTATTTCATTTTACTGTTTTTGCTCCTAGGACTGACCCAAGGTGGGGTACACAGACTGCCGGGTGGGTAGTTTGCCGTACCCGTAGGGGTCGAGGGTGGGGTAACGGCTATTCATCACAACTGTGTAATCTGTCTTTTCTTGCAGGCTCAAAAGAAATACAGATTGCTTGCATATCCAATATTGTTTATCTGTGTTCTGGAATGAATATCATTGCGTCAGACGAATGTAAAATATCTATATTTATTGTAGCTATTTAGACGTCACTTATGTTTTACACCCGCGCTAGCCCAGCCCCCGCTCTGTCGTTAGTTAAGTAACCTAACGGGTGATGACGGGACCCCGTGGCGAATGCGGATGGCATAAGAGGACGTTGTATTTTCGTTGTTTTCTGCAATGATAGGTTAATGATGGGACGCATTATCTGTAATGCAAAGAAAATAAACCAAAGTTTAAATCGTTGGAACAATTTAAAAGAAACCATTCGGTTATTTTTAAAACAGATATTTTTAAATGCGGAGCTTTAACCACTCCTTTTAAAAGCTATCAGGTTCCTTCAGTTATATCAAGTTCACTACGTTCACGGTTTCGCCAAAACCATTCGTAGCCCTCCGTCATTTCATTTGGGTATTCAGTAGTATTCAAGCTATGCATTTTGGCCAAAGTCAAGGCATAGTGTTTGGTAGCTGCTGGGTTTTCATTTGTTGCATAAGATAGATGAGTCGGTTTGGGACAGTCGTATTACCATTTGACCAAAGTCAGGGGTATATACGAATGGGTTCAAATTGACAAGATAATGACGGGTAGAACTTGACATGTGACTTATGACATTTTGACCAAAGCCAAGGTCATAAGAGCATGGGGCAAAAACTTATATCGGGAATTTCAAAAGAAACTGAAATTTGCAAAGAGATGCATAGCATTTTGAGTTTGATGAATGTTGGTAGCATTCCTACAACATTATCAGACGATGATATTTGGATCCCGATCCTACTGTGAGTATATGCTACTTATCAGGATATTCGTCACTTAACGATCAATGCTATAAACCTAGTAGGTGTCCAGAAAAGTGTCAGCGGGGTTACGCCCCCAGAGAAAAGAGGTTATTTAATTAAGGAACTTCGCGAAAGCGTTGGAAAACCTCCCTCGAAGTATCGACACCGGCCTGGCTGAACGGTTAAGCAAGTATTGTACGGTGAGAATAGTCTTGGCTAATTCTTCTTTTATGGTTTGAGGAAGGATTCGAGAAACAGTGGGAGCCATCCAGTTTAGATAAACTAAAAACCACTCTAAACTTGCAAGAGCATCGTGCTAAAGTGTTTTCTTCTCTCTCTCCTAATTGCAGCGACCCTGAAAATGACTGGACTTAAGTTACTTTTAGAAAAGAATATACTGACGGGGCCAAACTATAAAGATTGGCTGCGGAATGTCAAGATGGCCTTGACCTATGACAAATTGGGGTACGTCCTCACCGCTACGGCACCTGCTGTCCCTGGTCCCAAATCCAGCAATGCGGATAAGGAAATCCGCAAAACCTGGGATTTAGATTGCGCGAGAGCCAAGTGCATCGTGCTTGCCTCGATGAACAATGAACATCAGAGGAGGCACGAGGATATGTCCCTAGATGGCATATTTCTCCATACAAAGGAACTTTATGGAGAGCAATCTCGTATTGCAAGATACGAGACCTCGAAGAAATTATTTCGAGCGAGGTTGGCTGTCGGGTCATCGGTAGGTGAACATGTCCTACAGATGATCGGCTATATTGAGGAGCTCGCAGACCTTGGGACGACTTTGGATAATGAGCTCTATACAGACCTTATTCTCCAGTCCCTTCCTCCCACCTACGCCCAGTTTATCCTCAACTTCAACCTTCAAGGAAAAGAAGTTGAACTTGCGGAACTCCTGAACATGTTAAGGAGTGCAGAGGGCACCTTACAGAAGGTAAGGGAAACACCCGCTATGTTTGTTGGCGGTTCATCTTCTTCAGGGTCCAAGGCTAGGGCCAAAGGAAGGAAGAAGAAGGCCGCACCCAAACCTAGAGGAGGTGTTAGTAAGGTGAGAGGGAAGGGAAAGATAAAGAAAGCAGTACCGATAGTTGGTCAGGATGAGTGCTTTCATTGTCACAGGAAAGGGCACTGGAAGAAGGATTGCAAGGCGTGGAACGCCAAGAACCAGGAACCGAAGCAAGCTGTGGCTTCGACTTCAGGTGTGTTTGTAATTGAGAATTGTCTGTCGATCAACTCTACTTCCTGGGTATTGGATACCGGATCAGGATCTCATATTTGCAATTCATTGCAGGCACTGAGAAACCGTAGAGTGCTGAAGGAAGGTGATATGATCCTCAGGGTTGCTAACGGAGCTAGCGTGGGAGCTGCGTCCGTCGGGGATTATCACCTAGGATTGACTAGTGGACATATTTTGGTTTTGCATAACTGTTATTTTGTACCCAGCTTAACGTGTAATATCATATCAGTTTCCTTGTTATCAAATAAAGGTTATGATTTCACGTTTGTAAGAGATGTTGTCAACATCCACCTTAATCATGGTTTGATTGGGTCCGGTACTCTAAATAACGGCATATATGTGTTAAACCAACTCCAAATTTTCAATGTCCAGAACACACTAAAAAGAAAGTCTCCAGATTTAAATAAAGCTTTCTTATGGCATTGTAGACTGGGTCACATCAATGAGAGAAGGTTAACTAAGTTGCATAGAGAAGGATATTTAGACACGTTCGAATATCAATCCTATGACACTTGTCAATCTTGTCTCAAAGGAAAGATGACAAAGACTCCATTTACTGGACAAGGAGTAAGAGCGAGCGAGCTCTTAGGACTCATACACAGTGATGTATGTGGTCCAATGTCTACACATGCGAGAGGTGGTTTTTCCTATTTCATTACTTTCACGGATGATTACTCAAGATACGGATTCATTTATCTGATGAAACATAAATCCGAGGCTTTTGAGAAATTCCAAGAGTATAAGAATGAAGTAGAAAACCAAACCGGCAAAAGTATTAAGACACTTAGATCTGATCGAGGTGGAGAATACTTAAGTGCCGAGTTCCTAGGTTACCTAAAAGAGAAAGGAATTCTCTCTCAGCTTACTCCTCCATACACTCCACAACATAACGGTGTATCGGAGAGACGGAATCGAACCCTATTGGATATGGTACGATCCATGATGAGTAATGCTGAGTTACCGCGATCTTTCTGGGGTTATGCGCTAGAATCAGCGGCATATCTTCTGAACAGGGCTCCTACCAAGACTGTGCCTACCACTCCATATCAGATGTGGACTGGGAAGAAACCCCATCTTCAACATATGAAGATTTGGGGATGTCCAGCTTTTGTTAAAAAGCAGCATGTGGACAAGCTCGAGGCACGATCAGTAAAATGTATGTTTGTGGGATATCCAAAGAACTCCAAGGGATATTATTTCTATTACGCAGAGGAACAAAAGGTTTTTGTTTCTCGTAATGCCCATTTTCTGGAAAATCAGTTTTTAGAAAAGGAAATAAGTGGGAGCGAAATAGAACTGGAAGAAATTCCAGAACCACAAACTGCTACTGAAAGTTTGGTAGAACCAGAGGTTCAAGAAGAACAGATCATTCCCGCACCCCTCCGCAGGAGTAGTAGGCCGTCTCATCCGCCTGAGAGATACTACGGTTTTCTCATAGACGGGGATAGAGAGGATTGCATCATAGATGATGATGAACCTACTGACTTCCAGCAGGCCATCCAGAGCGGCGACTCAGTACGATGGCTAGATGCAATGCGGACCGAAATGGAGTCCATGTACACCAACAAAGTATGGACTTTAGACTTTGCTCCAGATGGGGTAAAACCCATAGGATGCAAATGGATCTTCAAGAAAAAGATTGGTGTAGATGGACAGGTGGAAACCTATAAGGCTAGACTTGTTGCAAAGGGTTTTCGTCAAAGACCTGGTTTGGACTATGACGAAACTTTTTCTCCAGTGGCTATGCTCAAATCCATTCGGGTCCTTCTTGCAATTGCTGCCTTCCATGATTATGAAATATGGCAGATGGACGTAAAGACGGCTTTTCTAAATGGAAATTTAGAAGAGAGCGTCTATATGGATCAGCCAGAGGGTTTCAATCAGAGTGGGAGCAGCGGGAAAGTATGCAAGCTGCTTAAGTCCATTTATGGACTAAAGCAGGCATCGCGGAGTTGGAACATCTGTTTTGATGAGACAGTCAAAGAATATGACTTTATCAAAAATCCAGATGAACCGTGCATATATAGTAAAGTTGTAGCCAGAAGTGTCGTATTCCTCGTCTTGTACGTGGATGACATTCTATTGATAGGAAATGACATTCCTATGCTACAATCTGTCAAAGGATTCTTGTCACAAAGGTTCTCCATGAAAGACCTGGGTGATGCCTCTTACATTCTGGGGATCCGGATCTATCGTGATAGATCCAAGAGGATGTTGGGACTTTCGCAGTCCAGGTATATCGACACTGTACTGAAAAGATTCAGTATGGAAGATTCTAAGCGCGGTAATCTACCGGCTTGTCACGGAATCACCCTCTCCAAAGAGATGTCTCCCAAGACTGATTTGGAAAGGGAACGCATGTCTATTATACCCTACGCTTCTGCGGTAGGCTCTATAATGTATGCGATGTTGTGTACCAGACCAGATGTAGCTTACGCACTGAGCGTGGTAAGCCGGTATCAGTCAGACCCAGGGGAGAAACACTGGATAGCAGTAAAGAACATTCTCAAGTACCTGAGGAGGACTAAGGAGATGTTCTTGGTTTACGGCGCTAAAGACCTCAGGTTGGAGGCCTTTGCTGATTCCGGCTTCCAGAGTGATAAGGACGATTCCAAGTCCATGTCAGGTTATGTCTTTACCCTCAATGGAGGGGCGGTGTGCTGGAGGAGCTCCAAGCAGGACACCGTTGCTGACTCGACGATGGAAGCGGAGTATATAGCTGCTTGCGATGCCGCTAAAGAAGCAGTCTGGATGAAGAAGTTCCTAACAGAACTTCAGGTTGTTCCTACCATAGTTGATCCAATACCTCTGTATTGCGACAACAACGGAGCTATAGCTTTAGCGAAGGAACCAAGGTCCCATCAGAAGTCCAGACACATCTTGAGGCGGTATCACCTGATCAGGGAGATCATTGATCGTCAGGAGATCGAGGTTCGGAGAGTTGCTTCAGAAGAGAACATTGCTGATCCATTCACGAAGGCCCTTCCTCAGATTCAGTTCGAGAGGCTACTCGAGATCATTGGTCTACGATATGCCAGTACATGGCCCTAGTGCAAGTGGGAGATTGTTAGTGTTTATGCCCTAGAAGGCCATTACTGTATCATACTAGCTTGTATATTACTTAATGGAAGCTTGGGATATTCACATGTATATAACAGTCTTGCTAAACATGGTAGTATGCTACTTGGTTTTTCTATCTTAATATGTGAGTGTACGTATTGATAGAGCTCTTAGGATCTTGCTTGTCTACCAGCGTTGTGATGGCAGTCACACTAGTGGGGGCTGGGTAGTCTACAAGCACATCCTTATTCAGGTTCCTGGTCGTTGGATTATCGAGACAGAGCATCGATACTCCGGAGTAGACTGGTGTGTACGCTTCTCATCCCAGTTGGGGAGATGGTCTGTCCCACAGCCGTCAGTACGTCGTACTGGAGATAGTATGCAGGTGCTCGTTAGGTTACGGGTACACCGGACAGGACTCACAGGGAACTGTTGGTTGGTTTGATACCAGTCGTCAGTGAACAGTTCCCAGGTGACATGAGTACAGCGTAGTCCGCAGACTTGACACTGCTACTTCGCCTCGAGTGTGTCCCACTGTTCTTAGATTGCTACCCTACCACGGCTCAAAGGAGTCGTGCAAACAGGTAGCAGTTGGGTGCAGTCCCGAGCACTTGGAGGCAGTGGCGGTTAGACAGGATTCGTCCCTCCCGGTATTGGGAGTAGATATCGTGCTGTGTCAGAGAGCCATTACGCAAAGTCCCTGGCCAGGGCAAGCGAGATTTGCTGGTAGGTTCCAGTAGTTTCTCAGGGTGTAATGGGCTTCACTCCGACACGACTTATACCGCTATTAGGGGACTGACGCTTGCCACCCCCCTAGGCCCGATATGCGATAGTCTTGGACGAACGGACCGGACTGTATGGAGATTGTCACATCAGACTCAGTAGGAGTTCGGATGGGTTTACTCATCGGCCTTCTTATCGACAACTACCTGGGGACCGTTACGTACAGCTAGTGCCGCTTGCGGTCTGTGGTTAAACCCACTGCCAGCGTAGTAGTCGAGTCTCTAGAGTCCCACACAGAGAGTTTCCTACTCCAGGCGAAACGATATAGAGGTTGCATGGTTTTGCGACAAAGGGTTCGGACGCATACGTGCGTTTACGCACGTATGACTTTCGGACAGTTTTTACCAGTCGGCTTTGGTTTAAGCCAGTTACTGGTATCCGGTTATTGGATTTTTTACAGTCTAAAGTTTTTCCGTATTTTTACGGATCGGGGGGCGTTCTCGTAATTGTACGAGAAGCTTCTAGAAGATGTGACTAAGGAGGTTTCTTTTGGATAAGAAAGTGAGTCATGGTGGTGATTCATTCATTTCATTAATGCACATTTATTGCTTAATGACTCATGCTAATGAATCACCACTAGATATTTCATGAAGCATGCTTATTCATTTCCTTTATTCATTTTTCTTAAAAAGAAATGCTTCATGATATATTATGATACACTCTCTCTCTTCTCTCATTATCTCATTCACTTTCTCTCTCCTCAAGCTCTCATCTTCAAACCCTAATCCTTACACCTCATGAGTTGAGATCAAAGGATTAGTTAGACTAAACAATCCATAACCATCACTCTTTATCATCCTTTCATCTTTGATTAGCAATCAAAGTTGATTAGTTACCTCAAGTTTGAGGTTTAGCTTGGAGTTTTGCTCTCGGGTGGATCGTCTACTACCTAGAGAAGGCCGAGGAGAACAAGGAGATCGTAAAGACGAAGGACTAGTATCGATAGGTATAATCCTTTAACACTTTAGTTTAGTATAACTATGTGTTTGGTTATTAGTTGTTTAGCTTCGATTTAAGCGGTTAGTCGATGTTCGTTCTTTAAACTTGATCGTTTTTGAAAATTCCGCCTCCCCATAAGTTCTGGGGTGTACTACATCGACTTACACTTACCACCAAAGCTCCCCCTGTCCCAGGTCCCACCTCCAGCGTCGCGGATGTTGAAATCCGTAAGACATGGGAGATAGATTGCGCGAGGGCCAGATGCCTCGTACTAGCCTCGATGGACAACGACCATCAGAGGAGGCACGAGAATATGGACCTAGAGTCCATATTTCTCCATACAAAAGAACTGTATGGAGAGCAGTCTCGTATCGCAAGATACGAAGTGTCGAAGAATCTCTTTTCGGCAAGGTTGGCCGTCGGATCATCGGTAGCGGACCACGTGCTTAAGATGATCGGCTACATAGAGGAGCTCGCGGACCTTGGGACCACGTTGGAGAATGAACTCTATACCGATTTGATTCTCCAGTCCCTTCCTTCCACTTACGCCCAGTTCATTCTTAACTTCAACATGCAAGGAAAGGAGGTTGAACTTGCCGAGCTTCTGAACATGTTGAGGACTGCTGAGGGCACCCTACAGAAGGGTAGGGAGACATCCACTTTGTTTGTAGGAGGATCTTCCTCTTCTAGGTCCAGGGCGAAAGCCAAGGGCAAGAAGAAGAAAGCCCCCGCCAAACCAAGAGGCGGTGTCGGTAAAGTGGATACGAAGGGAAAGGGTAAAGCAACAAAGGTAGCGGGGAAGCTGGTGGGGAAGGAAGAATGCTTCTATTGTCACAAAAGTGGTCACTGGAAACAAGATTGCAAGGCTTGGAAAGCCAGAACACAGGATTTGAAGCGAGTTGCAGCTTCAGCTTCAGGTGTGTATGTTATTGAAAATTGTCTATCAATAAACTCTACTTCCTGGGTATTGGATACCGGATCAGGATCTCATATCTGTAATTCTTTGCAGGCGTTGAGAAAGCGTAGAGTTTTGAAGGCAGGTGACATGACCCTCAGAGTTGCGAACGGTGCTAGCATGGATGCTGAGGCCGTGGGGGACTATCACCTGGGATTATCAGATGGACACTTTTTGGTTTTGCGTAGTTGTTATTATGTACCAAATGCAACCTGTAATATCATTTCTGTATCTTTATTATCTAAAGAAGGTTATGAATTTGCATTTGTAAGTAATGTAGTGAACATTCACCTTAATCAAGTGTTGATTGGGTCAGGTACATTGAACAACGGTATATACGTTTTAAACCAACCACAGATTTTCAATATCCAGAATACACACAAAAGAAAGTCTCCAGAAATTAATAAAACTTTCTTATGGCATTGTAGACTGGGTCACATCAACGAGAGAAGATTGACTAAGTTACATACTGAAGGATATTTAGATTCGTTCGAATATCAATCGTATGCAACTTGTCAATCCTGTCTCAAAGGAAAGATGACAAAGGCTCCGTTTTCTGGACACGGAGAAAGAGCGAGCGAGCTCTTGGGACTCGTACACAGCGACGTGTGCGGTCCAATGTCTACACATGCGCGAAGCGGTTATTCTTACTTCATTACCTTTACGGATGATTTTTCAAGGTACGGTTATGTCTTCTTAATGAAACATAAATCCGAGGCTTTTGAAAAATTCCAGGAATATAAGAATGAAGTAGAAAAACAAACAGGCAAAAGTATCAAGATCCTAAGATCGGATCGAGGAGGAGAATACTTAAGTGCCGAATTCCTGAACTATTTAAAAGAGAATGGAATTCTCTCTCAGCTTACTCCTCCATACACTCCGCAACATAACGGTGTATCGGAGAGACGGAACCGAACCCTATTGGATATGGTACGGTCCATGATGAGTAACGCTGAGTTACCGCGATCGTTCTGGGGGTATGCGCTAGAAACAGCTGCATATCTTTTGAACCGTGTTCCCACTAAGACTGTGCCTACCACACCATATGAGTTATGGAGTGGGAAGAAACCCTATCTTAATCACATTAAGACATGGGGATGTCCAGCTTTTGTAAAAAAGCAGCATGCGGACAAGCTCGAGGCACGCTCAGTACAGTGCAAGTTTGTGGGATATCCAAAGAACTCCAAGGGATATTATTTCTATTGCGAAGAGGAACAAAAAGTCCTTGTTTCTCGCCATGCCCACTTTCTAGAACATCAGTTCATAGAAAAAGAAATAAGTGGGAGCGCAATAGAACTGGAAGAAATTCCAGAACCACAAACTATTACTGAAAGTTTAGTGGAACCAGAAGGTTCAAAAGAACAGGACATTCCTATGCCGCTCCGCAGGAGTAGTAGGCAGTCTCATCCGCCCGAGAGATACTACGGTTTTCTCATTGACGGGGATAGAGAAGACTGCATCCTGGATTGTGATGAGCCTACTAGCTTCCAGCAAGCCATTCAGAGCGTCGACTCGGTAAAATGGCTGGATGCAATGCGGACCGAGATGGAGTCCATGTACACCAACAAAGTATGGACGTTGGACATTGCTCCAGACGGGGTAAAACCCGTAGGATGCAAGTGGATCTTCAAAAGGAAGATTGGTGTAGATGGACAGGTTGAGACCTATAAAGCTAGACTGGTAGCAAAGGGTTTTCGTCAGCGACCTGGTTTGGACTATGACGAAACCTTTTCCCCAGTAGCTATGCTGAAATCCATTCGGATCCTTCTTGCCATCGCTGCTTTCCACGATTATGAGATTTGGCAGATGGACGTAAAGACAGCTTTTCTAAATGGTCATTTAGAGGAGTGTGTCTATATGGACCAGCCAGAGGGTTTCATTCAGGGTGGGAGCAGCGGAAAGGTGTGCAAGTTGCTCAAGTCCATTTATGGACTCAAGCAGGCATCGCGGAGTTGGAACATCTGTTTTGATGAGACGGTCAAAGAATTTGGCTTTATCAAAAATCCAGATGAACCATGCATCTATTGTAGATTTGTAGCGAGAACTGTAGTATTCCTCGTTTTATACGTGGATGACATTCTCTTAATAGGAAATGACATTCCTATGCTACAATCTGTCAAGGGGTTCTTGTCACACAGGTTCTCCATGAAAGACCTGGGTGATGCCTCCTACATTCTGGGTATCCGGATCTACCGTGACAGATCCAAGAGGATATTAGGACTCTCGCAGTCCAGGTACATCGACACCATACTGAAGAGATTCAGTATGGAAGATTCCAAGCGCGGTAATCTACCGGCTTGTCACGGGATCACCCTCTCCAAAGAGATGTCTCCCAAGACTGATTTGGAGAGGGATCGCATGTATATTATACCCTACGCTTCTGCGGTAGGCTCTATAATGTATGCGATGTTGTGTACCAGACCGGATGTGGCTTATGCACTGAGTGTGGTAAGCAGGTATCAGTCAAACCCTGGGGAGAAACATTGGATAGCAGTAAAGAACATTCTCAAGTACCTGAGAAGGACTAAGGAGATGTTCTTGGTGTATGGCGGAAAAGACCTGCAGGTTGAGGCCTTTGCTGACTCCAGCTTCCAGAATGACAAGGATGATTCCAAGTCCATGTCGGGTTTTGTCTTTACCCTCAATGGAGGGGCGGTGTGTTGGAAGAGCTCCAAATAGGAAACCGTTGCTGACTCGACTATGGAAGCGGAATACATCACTGCATCTGATGCCGCAAAAGAAGCTGTCTGGATGAGGAAGTTCTTGAAAGAACTTCAGGTGGTTCCGTCCATTGTTGACCCAATACCTCTGTATTGCGACAACAATGGGGCTATAGCTTTAGCGAAGGAACCCAGGTCCCATCAGAAATCCAGACACATCTTAAGGCGGTATCACCTGATCAGGGAGATCGTAGATCGCCAGGAGATCGAGGTCCGGAGAGTTGCATCAGAGGATAACACAGCAGATCCATTCACGAAGGCCCTACCCCAGACTCAGTTCTAGCGGCTGATCGAGATGATAGGTCTTCGATACGCCAGTACATGGCCTTAGTGCAAGTGGGAGATTGTTAGTGTATATGCCCTAGAGGCCATTACTGTATCATACTAGTTTGTATATTACTTAATGGAAGCTTGGGATATTCACAGTTGTATATACAATCTTGCTCGAAATGGTAGTATGCTACTTGGTTTGTCTCTGCTTTAATATGTGCATGTGTTTCTTTTAGCATATTGCTGGTATACATATTAGTAGAGCCCTTAGGATCTTTGCTTGATTACCAGCGTTGTGATGGCGCTCGCACTCGTGGGAGCTGGGTAATCTATAAGCACATCCTTATACAGGTCCCTGGTCGTTGGACTATCGAGACAGGGCATCGATACTCCGGAGTAGACTAGCGTATGCGCTTCTCATCCCAGTGTGGGAGACGGTCTGTCCCACAGCCGTTAGTACGTCGTACTTGGGATAGTATGCGGGTGCTCGTTAGGTTACGAGTACACTGGACAGGACTCGTCGGGAACTGTTGGTTGGTAATATACCTATCGTCAGTTATCAGTTCCCAGGTGACATGAGTACAGCTTAGTCCGCTGACTTGACACTGTCACTTCGCCTCGAGTGTGTTCCCACTGCACTTTGATTACTACTCTACCACGGCTCAAAGGAGCTGTGCAAACAGGTAGTTTTTGGGTGCAGTCCCGAAGCACTTGGAGGCAGTGACGGTTAGACAGGATTCGTCTCTCCCGGTATTGGGGGTTGACATCGCGCTGTGTCCAGGAGAGCCATTACACGAGTAGTCCCTGGCCAGGGCAAGCGAGATATACTGGTAGGTTTCCAGTGTTATCTCAGGGTGTTCTGGGCTACACTCCGACACGACTTGTACCGCTATTAGGGGACTGACGTTCACCGCCCCCCTAGGCCCGCCATGCGATGTATCAGACGAACAGACCGGACTGTACGGAGACTGTCACATACAGGCTCAGTAGGAGTGCCGATGGGGTTCACCTCGTCAGTCTTCTTATCGACATCTACCTGGGGACCGTTACGTACAGCTAGTGCCGCTTGCGGTCTGTGGTTAAACCCACTGCCAGCGTAGTGTCGAGTCTTTAGAGTCCCACACAGAGAGCTATTCGCCTTTAGGCAAAATGAGTAGAGGTCGCATGGTTTTGCGACAGGGTTCGTTCACATTCGCGCACTTGTGCACGTTTGCTGTCCGGACAGTTTATACTAGCGGGCTTTGGTTTAAGCCGGATCCTAGTATATGATTTGAGATTGGTTTTTCTCATTGTGTTCGTGTTCCTCGGATCACGAATGCGGGTGCGTATGCACAGTTGCTTGAGATTGAGGGAGAGGACCTTGATTAGGGTTAATGGCTATTGTCATTTTATTAACCCTAATATTTATGTGTGTGTTATTGTTAATTAGTAATTAGTTTAATAATTATCCATGGTTGTGGTTGTTGACCATTTGACTTGTTGACCTAGGTTGACACTTTGACCATCATAATTTCTTTTGGAAGATGCTTTTTGATCTTTGCAATTTGAAATGATAATGGTCATGTCATGATTTACCATGATAATTATCTAGCTAATTATTCAATTAAATTAATTCACACATATTAGTGAGAAGAGCTCTATTATTTTCTCATTCTCTCATATAATTTCTCTCTCTTGTTCATCCTCTCCCTCAAGCTCTCCCCCTCTCATGTGTTGAGAAACAAAAAGCTTGAGAAAACCTTCACTTGATCCTCTCTACTCTCTTCTAGGGTTCAAGTCTTAGCATTTCTTGCACTCTAGTTACTCCTAGCTTGGAGTTGAAGCTAAAGGTGGTGGCTTTCAAGTAGATCTTTCTTTGACGGAAGAAGACAAGCAAGGTGAGGCCTTTCTACCATTCCGACGAGCAAGGAGAGAAGGAGTTCGAGCTCAAGGTATAACCTTTCTACAACTTAGTTAGTTGTTAGTTTACTTTAGCTAGTTTTCGTTTAGCAAAGATCCTCACAAGCAAGGTCCATGTTGCCTAAGTCATTAAAAATCCGTTTTTTATTATGTTTTCCGCCTCCCCGTAAGCACCGGGGTGGGCAACACGGACTTACAGTGCCACAGTTCTTGCAGGTTCTGCCGTACAGGTTTTATTGCGGCATTTCTGGCACACTACCTTCTTGCGGGTGATTTGCTTTGGTAGGTGGATTCTTTCGCATCAAGAACCACCATTGTATTTATTTATTTCATTGTATCTAGAATTTCCATCAACCAAAACTTGTATTATTTGACCTTAGAGTCGCGCTTAGTAGTATTGCGGTTTTCTTGTTGCTTTTGAGCTTCTTTTGGATTTGATCCTCGCCACTTGGCGTTGTATATTATTGTTGCATGTGTGGTTGTGACCGTCGATTGACGAAGAGCTAGCTCCCGCTTGGGGATGCCTTTATCATTGCATATATATTGTTATCCTTGTTGTACCCCATTCGGGGCCAGTTTTACAAAAGAAACTCTGCCGAAATTTTTAGAAAAGACTTATTGTTTTCAAAACGTACCTTCGGCTTAGTTATTTAAAAATCTTGATTTCAAACATGTATTTCTTCACTTCTTTAAACCAAATTCTTTACTTATTTCTTAAATGGTTTTAGATTTCTGGGCTTTTGGCTTACTTGGATCAGATGGAGTCCTATAGACTTCATATGGTTCAAGGGCCAGTCACGTGCTCTTTCGGGTCGTGACAAAGTTGGTATCAGAGCGCTAGGTTGACCTTGGTTCGAGTCTAAGTTTGACTATGTGGAGCCTAGAACGTTTATATATATACGGAACTTAGGCTTGACCTTACGGAGCTTAGACTTGGTCGAGGGGGTATTAGACCCGAACTTTCGTCGTATTAGGATGACCCTTGGTTGATGGAATATTTGACTAAAGTAGAGTGACGTACCGTTGGTATGTTCCGCGGCATACTTACGACACGCCACTCCGCTTAAGGAACCTTAGGATGTACATATTTTCGAGATCAGTGATTCTCTTTATCTCCATGATTATACATCCATTTGAGATTCCCGATTCGATTAGTTTCATGATCATACCTTCATTGATGCTGTTCCTTCCTATGATCATGTATCCACTTTGGATCTGTTGTTTCCTTTCTTGCCATTGGTGTACTCTCTTGATACTCGATTGAGGTTCCTTTCACCGTGTTTGAGCGCAGTTTGGGCTGCTGCTAGGGTTACGGCCGGTGTGAGCTCGTTTGGTACGAGGGCCGACCATTGTGTTTTCTGGTGACATGGGAACGTCTCGAGTTAGTGTTGTGGATTGTGACCTCTAGCGGAGGCGAGTGCTTGGTCTTGCACCGGACGATCGGGCCATTGTTAGAGCTGCCAGTTGAGAGAGGACTGTTGATGTACATCATACCTCAGAGATTGTGATGTCGCCTACCGTGCAGACAGATAGATTGTTTCCAGCTAGAGACGACTTCACGCAGATTCGTTGAGAGTCGATAGAGACGATCGAATGTCAGGAACCTATTTTCCAAGTTTAAAGTATACGGAAAGACATGCAGGTGATTCTATGGACCCTCTAGAAGAATGAAACCCTAACTCGACTTAATGACCGTGTGAAAGCCTTTGAACCTTCGGGTTTGCGGCGGTTCCTCGGCGCCATTAGTGAGGCTTGGGTTTGCCCTTCTACGGCTGGACCACCGACGCTGTGGCATGTACTCGATACTATTAAACTGTACCCGAGATGTGAGCTCTTGGGGGATTATGAGGATCTGACGAGTCGATCGGATGGTTCGACATCTTTCGGATATCGTGATGGGACACTGCTTGGGAGACTCCAGATGCGAGCGTAGCCGTCGGAGCGCAGTTCGTGTAGCCACGATGAGTTAAGTCCGAATCAGTCGACATTTGAGCAAGGTGGAGTAAAGAGTTCGTACGAGGTTTCGACGAGATGACGTCCCACTCCGCTGACATCAGAGATGTGATACGCACCCGAAGGCATGGTATATGGATGTATCTTCCAGAAAGAAGCGCGATAAGTATGCAGCCGTTCCGGAATAAGCTTTAGCTTCAGCATTGGATGACGACTTCCGGGTAATTCGGCAGGATTGAGATTTGAGAAAGGAACCTCGACAGGACCCTTCTGGAAAACGATACGAGAAGACCTAGACCCAGGAGAGGTCGTATTGCGCACACCAGCAGGACAGAGTTCGGCATGGTCGACGAGGTAGTTGACCAGGTTCGGATAAAGGGACTTACCCAGATACGTTGCGAATTGATCAAGGACGGACGGGTGATGAGTACTCCTCCGATGGTTGGGACGTGTTCCCGAGGACCTATTCGGCCTGACATCTTCTACAGAATGATGAAGCTACAGAGTACGCGATTTCGAGTCCGTGTGAGAGACTTCAGATTGACCGTGGCCGAGAACAGTGCAGTGCATAGTAGCTTGGCGTGACGTCATAGTGGACGATGATAGAGACTGGTGGAACCAGAGGTTCGGGCGAGACGCTGACGAGCTGTCATTACTTCCCGTCGAGACTAGAGACCAGATATGCTTACAGAGACGTTGGGATGTGACCAATTTCCGAGAAATGTTGTGTTGAGGACACAGATGTCTCTCCAGTGTAAAGAGGTTATGTAAGAGAGTCAGCCTCCGTACAGATCGGCATAGGCATGATTGGAAGAGACCTTGAGCAGGATTCTTCCAGGACATTGCTGCAATGATGTTTGCACCCAGGATCAGATGTGTGGCGTGCTTTCAGAGAGCCAGAGGCCGACGCCAGTGATATGCTACCTTACGAGTAGTCGTGAGGTTTGACCGAGAGATGACCAGAGAAGTGCCCGAGCGGAATCGTTCCCGTTAGCACACCTGACAGGGCCGATGAGCCGATTGACCGCGAGATAGGAAATCCGCAAGGAAGATAAGGACCCAGAGTCAGAGGACGCCAGACCGTGAACAAGAGGTAAGTAGATATCCTGCGCTGCTAGCAGTGGATGCACCGACTCCTTCTCGACCTCGAAGGAGGAACTACCGACGACGGTATTCATGATTTGTGATTTTGTGATTCGATTATCACGTATCCGTCATTTTGGATTTCGGTATTTTGGGGCGTTCTGTTTGCATGATTTAGTTTTGATGATTGAGTTTCATGATATTGGTTTCATGCACCCACTGGATATTTATATATTTTGCGCAGAGTTATTACATTTTAGATATTGATTGAGATTTCATGCGTACCGTATGCAGTGATTTGATTTGCACTTCCAGCGTAATTTTCATGCACCTTTAGTGTTTTGATATACGATTTTGGTGCACGCCAGATGCACTAAATCGGGATTCTTCGTGCATGTCACATGCACCTGATTTTTTTCTGTCAGGCACACACGTTGCCTACGACAGATGTTTCGTGCACACCAGTTGCACCTAGATGTTGTTTTGTATACCTGTTTGACACATTTATGGATTTGATTTCCTTGCGCACCAGACGCATAGGATATTCTTATATATGCATTTTGGGATTGATTTCTAGTAGAGCAGTACATTTTATGATATTCTCTCTGTATTGATATTTTCGGAGCCCCGACAAATTGGATTATTACTGAAATTGTTTTAGTATTGGGGGTTTAAATTTAAATTCGGGGACCGAATTTCTTTAAGGGGGGTAGATTGTAACATTTTCAAAAATATAAAATATTAATTTTGGGAATTTTTATAATTTAATATTATTTTACTGATTATTTTAATATTAAATCTATAATTAAATGAAATTAAATAGGAAAAATGTTAGAAAAATTATGAAAAATTATGGAAAATTCTAAAATAGGGTAAATTAGTGAATTATGACATTTTTAAGTTTTTGTGATTAGTTTGACACTAATTTAGTGCTAATCGCGATTAAAAATCGCTAATCGGGTTTTTTGGCAATTTTGTGCAAAACTTGCACATATCACTTTTTCTACACTTGTGCATCTTTCTTGCCATGATTTATCATTTGGGTTTACTATTCTTGTGAGAAGGTTTGGATTTAAAAGAAAAGGGAAAGAAAAGAGAAAAGAAAATGAATTGATGAGGGTAGGTGAGAGAGAGAGGTGGACCTTTGACCAAAACCCTTAGCCATTGTTTTCTCCTCCTCATTTCTCTCCCTCTCCCTTGGCTCCTGCTGCTGCTGCTTCCTTTCCCCCCCTCCTCCACCTTCAATCCCTCTCTTCATCTCAAAAATCACTCCAAAACCCCAATCTCCTTTCATTAAAATTGTGCAAAATCCCTAGATCTACACATGGAGCTAAGGAAGCATGGATTTTGGCCACTAGGGGCAACTCAAGAAAATTCTTGAGTTGCCAAATGAGGTATTTTTCTGAACCATTAGCTTAGTTATAGCATTCTCTTTACCCCATGTTTAGTTTTTAATCGATATTGTGTGAAATGGTGGACTTGGTGAAAACCTAGTTAGGGTTTGAGGGAAATTGGTGTTGTATTATGAAATTGAGCTCAGTTAAGGTTATGCCAACACCTTAGTGTATGATTTGGAACCCAAAACCTGAAGCTAAAACCAGAATACGGATTTTTGAAACCGATATCGGGGAAAAACTGGAATCTGCCACTGTTATTAAGAATCTGCTAACATCCCGAGACTCCTAAAATAAAATTGAGTGGACAGTGAGATGTGCAGGCACCAGAGAACCACCACACCAAACCCTAGCTCCCCATTCCACTGTGAGGCCGCCAAAATCCCCTTTCTGGCCGCAATTTGCGGCCAGACCTGAGAGGAAATTCCTCGTTTTGCGTGCATGGCCCTATTTCCTCAATTCTTGGCCCTGGGTACTTCTAGTTTTGACAGATTCTATCTAGGGTAAAATCTGGGACATATATCCTAAGTTGCCATTTTGGTTTCGTGTTTTCGTATTCCGTGTTTTTGATTCTGAAATTGTGGTTTGTGTTTTGCCTCGACTATTTGGCGTTTATACGACGATGTAGAGGATTTATTGCTGGTTTTGAAGGCGTGCCATAGGTTCTCACCTATAGGCCCCCTTATCGTATCGTTTTGGATTTCATGCGCCGTTTTAGCTTGGATTTGGTTTTAATGCGCATATACGATATTTGATGTGTAGGTACCCATGAAGACTTCGGGACGACAAGCAAATGCGTGGTGACGTCCGCAAATGATGATGCAAGGTGAGTAGATTATATCTACAGGGGGAAGTCGGGTGGATGGCGTATAGCACCCCCGCAGTCCGTAGATAGATTACTATGTAGTTTATTGTCATAATAAGTGTATTATGGATAGTATAGGGTTAGAAGTGACTAGTGTAGTTCATAGTCGCGAACCCTAGGATAGAATTACACCTACACACACCCTTGCTTATTACTTATACTGCACGGTGTTTGATGATATGGGATGACTTTGGAGATGAGTCGATGATGTGGGCTTGGTGCCGTGAGATCGGTGATTTGATACGATTCATATGTGGGATATGACTTGTGATTCTTTCTTGCGGGCTTGGGATATGTGTTTACCCCCGCATGCATACTTTATTGATGGTATCGATTTGTACTAGACATAGAGTAGTACCCCCAGATTATATGATCTGATGATAGTGATACCTGTTATGTGACGAGATAGTGAGATGTTGACCTGTACCCAGCTATTGGGATGCCGTACGATGATTTACCGTACGAGCCGATATTGATGATAGATCCGCACTCAAAACTCGAGGATATCTTACGATATGACATTGAGGCGAGATCACCGATTATGTATCTTTATATATACCGACTCAGATTTAGGTAGTTTCCACACCTACCCCTCCTGATCGACCTGTTACTTAGATTTAATTTGCATAGTAGATACTTCACTGTGGTGTTGACTACTAGAGTTCTGCATCTTCATGTTATTTGCATTGCTGGCATATGTTCATTGCTATATTACTATCATGCTGTTAGGACACCAGCACCATTATCGATGATGCGTATGTTCCACGTACACTATTTGCCGGCTCACACACTTCATCATCGATAATTGCCATGCCACTACACTGTAGTACTACTGCATTCATGATATGATTCTTCCTTCAACATATGCACATTACTTCTATGTTGCATGATTTCCGATATGATTACTTTTCTTTACATGTCGCATACATCATGGATTGATTGCATTGCACATCGCATTGGATTTACTTCCTGATGTTGGATTTTCATGTGATTTCTGATTTTGAGGACCGTGGGATTATTTAAGAAAAGATGCTCTTTTATGAAAAACCCGGTACCTCGTGATATGATATTTCGGTGCGTCCACCACGCGTTTTCTCGGTGCTGAGACGTGTGCTTGAAACCCGATTCGAGGAGGTGATGATCCGTTTGCGGGTTCGTGGTGGGCCCGGTATGGTTCCCCTCGGCAAGATGATCGATGAGTTTGCCGATTGAGCCTGGAGGCGGGCGAGCACCTACCGGTGATTGTATTTGAGCTCGGCGGATATCTGGGGGATACCGACCGGAGACGAGAGATGGGCGTACTGCTGGGGCCGAGGGCCGATTCCGCAGACATAGCCCGCGGGCCGATCCGGACTGACGGAGCCCGTTAGATGAGGATTTACGTGTCGATGCTAGGCACGGGTTTCATGATGTTTTTCCATGCTTTTGTTTATATCCTCACATTGCATGCATGATGCTCATTGTCAGTGGATGACAGGTGGACGGGTTCCACATATATACAGACTTGGATTATATACAGATTGGGATCATATACAGACTGGATTTACACTTATCATACTTCATTTGTATATATAACAGGGTATGAGGGCGCTGTTATATATACCCTTACACCAATATTAGTGGTATGGGACGCTAATATATGTGTATTGATATCATTGATATTTCATCATATTTACTTCATGCAGACATACCTTTTTCTGATGACATGTTGTTACCTGAGTACCTGGCACTACCTACATGATTAGATGTTACCTTGCCACCTTATTACACTCAGATGTACTCTTGTGGATTATATTACTGATCGTTGACTTAGGTTTATGTCTTGCATTCGGTTTCTGCTTGTAGATGTTTCTATTCACGAGTTGGCAACTCACCCCCGTTGTGCCACAGTTCTTGCAGGTTCTGCCGTACAGGTTTTATTGCGGCATTTCTGGCACACTACCTTCTTGCGGGTGATTTGATTTGGTAGGTGGATTCTTTCGCATCAAGAACCACCATTGTATTTATTTATTTCATTGTATCTAGAATTTCCATCAACCAAAACTTGTATTATTTGACCTTAGAGTCGCGCTTAGTAGTATTACGGTTTTCTTGTTGCTTTTGAGCTTCTTTTGGATTTGATCCTCGCCACTTGGCGTTGTATATTATTGTTGCATGTGTGGTTGTGACCGTCGATTGACGAAGAGCTAGCTCCCGCTTGGGGATGCCTTTATCATTGCATATATATTGTTATCCTTGTTGTACCCCATTCGGGGCCAGTTTTACAAAAGAAATTCTGGCGAAATTTTTAGAAAAGACTTATTGTTTTCAAAACGTACCTTCGGCTTAGTTATTTAAAAATCTTGATTTCAAACATGTATTTCTTCACTTCTTTAAACCAAATTCTTTACTTATTTCTTAAATGGTTTTAGATTTCTGGGCTTTTGGCTTACTTGGATCAGATGGAGTCCTATAGACTTCATATGGTTCAAGGGCCAGTCACGTGCTCTTTCGGGTCGTGACACTCATGGTGGACGACACTTACATCACTAGAAAACCGCAATTTACATATTTTAAAAATATAATAAGTTTAGAAATTTTGCGGCTTTCCCCCGAAATCCAGAAATATCACAAAATCTCAAGAAATCCTCATAAATGCATATGCCAATGATAATGAATGCATATGGTATCAATAATCAAGTTGCAATGTATGATTGATAGACTAGGCATGAACAAATAACATGATGAGGCACATGCACATGATTAGCAATCTTATGATTTCATTTTAAGGAATTAAAGGCAATAGCACAGGTTTAAGCATCAATTATAGTAAAAGGTTTCAATTTATAGGTTATCTAGTGTGGTGGCATGGCAATTACCAGGGTGTGTGTGTAAGCATGAATAGTGCTCGTGCTGCATATAAAAACCCTGGCAATGGTGCAGGTGTCCTATAGAATGGTTTCGCATATGTATGTCAATCTAAGGCATGGATGTAGCAATTAATCATACAAGTATTACACCCCTAATTACTAACATTACTAAGAATCTTTTTAAGCTAGTAAAACTATCGGGCGGCTTGCGCCATCCAACGATAGTCCCCCGTAGATGTCACATCTACTCACCGGAATCCCTAGCTAGTCACGTCCAATCACCGCTTTCCCCTTTCGTGCCGCGTCTGACGTCTCCGCGACCGAACCTGGAATTTACATCAAAAAAAACATAAGGTTACATATCAAGAACGACGCAAATCCCAAATGAAAATACCATAGTTCACAAGCTAGGTACAACGTGCACGAGGTGCGCGGAACACACGCGAAAATCGCAAAAACTAACTAAAATCGTCGATTTGGTCGCCCGGCAAAGCTAAAACCCGATCACTCAAAAATCCGCACTCACACATCCTAATTATCATAGGATATGCCAAAAAATATCATCAAGATATCGCAATTAATTCATCACAATATTTTATAAAAACCTAGTAAGCCAGAAATTCGCAATTTGGTGCAAACATCGACAATTAGCGATAAAGTTAACACAATCCAACACAAACATCCAAACTAACCCACTAGATAGCCATTACACTAATTTTAAACCATTTACAAAGTATCAAACCATAATTCCAACACAACAATCATGCTTCAATCTATTCCATACACAAACCCCATTCTTGATTTTTGTAATAAGCAATTACAATGAAAATTTCACATAAGATTAACTTAGATTAGCATAACAAGAAGCCACTTAAGCAAGGTAACCTTATAGATTGGTTTAGTAAACAACTAGATAGCTAAAAAGATTTAATTAACTAAATAATGGTTTCTAAAACCTTAGTTAACTCAAACCATTAACTTTTAAAAAATCTAGAATGAAATTAGCACTAATATTAACACTAAAACAACTCCATTAAAGAATTCTAACCATAAGAACTTAACTTGGTGGAAATTATACCTCAAGATCTATAGATCTAGCAAGAACAAGAGGCCTTCAAAGATGGCTTCATAGCACCATGATCCAAGCAAGAGAGGCTAAGGAGAATGGGATGAAGGATGGGGTTTAATTTGTGAGGTTTAAATTGAAATTTGGGAGCAAACTTGAAGAATTTTTGAAGAAGATGAAAAGAAAAATGATGAAAAGGGGAGGGGCTGCAGATTTCGGCCTGCACAAGGGAGAGGGGGATGGTGTGGGGTGTGGGAAAAGTCAAATTCAACCCATACCAATTACTAAAGACCCATACCCAAATAAAAGTCAACATCCTTTAAAAAAACACCTCTTTTCTACACAAGAATAAAAGTCAAAGAGGCAAGGAATTTTTTTTCTTGAGTTCCTGGAAATGGGCCGGCCTAGGGGTGAGGGAAGAGTGAGAGGGGTTTTACAAAAGAAATTTTATGCAAAAAGACCCCCTACAAGTCCAAAATTGCAAGTTTTAGCTTAAATTCCATAAATTTCGTTTTCCATAATAAAAATTAGTTAAAACTTAAAATAAATTACTAAAAATTTATGTTACAACTAGATTTTAATTAACATGATTTTAAAGCTTAAATTTAGCCCATTTAAATTTGTATTTATCGCTAATTTAATGTATTTTCTTACCGGCTTAAAATAATATAAAAAAATTGAAAAATAGGGAAATTTTTTTAAATGACCTAAAATTAATAATTAACTCATTAGATACTAAAAACAAGCAATTACCTATCTATTTTAGGTATAATTAGTCCTAAACTGCAAAATAACAAAAAAGACGATTTACGGAAAAATACCGAATTTTCACCGATTTTCGGGAAAACACCAAAACGACTTTTCAAGGCGCTACAATCATCCCCCCTAAAGAAATTCGGTCCCCGAATTAAAAAAAAAAAAAAAAACTACGCGTACCTTCAAAGAGATGGGGATATCTCTTCCCCATCTCGCCCTCGGTCTCCCAGGTGACCTCCTCGCTGCTCGGGCCACGCCAAAGGACCTTGACGGTCGGTATAACTTTCGATCTCAACTTCTTCACCTGCCGATCCAGGATGGCCACCGGCTGCTCTACAAAAGAAAGGTCGCGCTCTAGCTGGACTGTCGGGTGCTGAATCGCATGCGAAGGGTCATGAAGGTACTTGCGGAGCATCGAAACATGGAAGACACGGTGAACATCGGGAAAGCTGGATGGAAGAGCCAAACGATATGCAACTGCGCCGACACGCTCGAGGATCTCGAAGGGACCTACGAATCTAGGGCTAAGCTTCCCCTTTCGCCCAAAACGCATCACGCCTTTCATCGGAGAGACCCTCAGAAAAACATGATCGCCAACTGCGAACTCTAGCCTGCGACGGCGCCTGTCTGCATATGATTTCTGCCTGCTCTGAGCCGCTCTCATCCGGTCTCGGATCAACTATATCTTCGCTGTCGTCTCCTCAACAAGCTGCGGCCCCAAAATACTGCTCTCGCTGAGCTCTGTCCAACAAACGGGCGATCTGCATCTCCTCCCATACAATGCCTCGAAAGGTGCCATCTGAATAGTATCCTGGAAGCTGTTGTTGTAGGAGAACTCCACTAGAGGTAAATGACGATCCCAGCTACCGCCGAAGTCTAAAACGCACGCTCTGAGCATGTCCTCGAGAGTCTGAATGGTCCGCTCTGACTGTCCGTCGGTCTGCGGATGAAACGCTGTGCTGAAGCTCAAACGAGTGCCCAAAGCCTCCTGAAGTCTCTGCCAAAGTCAGCTGGTGAACTGGGTGCCTCGATCTGACACGATACAAGTCGGTACGCCATGCAACCGCACGATCTCGTCGATGTAAAGCTGGGCATACTGAGCGAAGCTGAAAGTCGTCTTCACTGGCAGGAAGTGAGCCGCTTTCGTCAATCGATCTACGATCACCCAGATGGAGTCGTACCCTCGACTGGTCCTGGGTAAACCCACAAAGAAATCCATCGAAATCTGCTCCCATTTCCACTCCGGAATGGGTAATGGCTGTAGCTCTCCTGCGGGCCTTTGGTGCTCGGCCTTGACTTGCTGACAAGTCAGGCATCTCGATACAAACTCCGCAATGTCCCTCTTCATCCCATCCCACCAGTATGCCTCTCTCATATCATGGTACATCTTGGTGGAACCGGGGTGGACACTATACACTGATCGGTGTGCCTCCTCAAGAATGTCGCGCCGCAATCCATCAGCATCTGGTACGCACAGTCTAGATCCATATCGTAAAATCCCCGGATCATCAATCACGAACTCGGAAAATCTGCCCTGTCCCATCTGTGCCATGATCTCTGAGCAACGGTCGTCACTGCGCTGTGCCTCATATATACGGTCAAGCAACTGTGGGCGTGCACGAACATGCGCGAGCTGTCCCCCTGTCTGAGTGAACTCGAACTCAACTCGGCTGTCACATAAAATCTGCCAATCTGCCGACAACTGCCTCTGCACTGCGCGCAAATAAGATAGACTACCCCCAGGCCTCCTGCTCAAAGCATCTGCCACAACATTCGCCTTGCCTGGGTGATATAAGATCTCGCAGTCGTAGTCTTTCACCAACTCCATCCAACGACGCTGTCTGAGGTTCAGGTCTCGCTGCTGAAATATGTATTTTAAGCTCTTGTGGTCTGTGAATATTTGGCACGATTCGCCATATAGGTAATGTCGCCAAATCTTCAGTGCAAAGACCACTGCAGCCATCTCCAAATCGTGAGTGGGGTAGTTCTGTTTATGCTTCTTTAACTGCCGAGAAGCATATGCGATCACCCGGCCATGCTGCATCAATACGCATCCTAACCCTACTCGCGAAGCATCACAGTAGACCACAAATCCGCCTGATCCCGAAGGCAAAGATAATACCGGCGCCGTAGTCAAACAAGTCCGTAGCTGCTGAAAACTGTGCTCGCACTCCTCTGTCCAAACGAAAGGAACTCCCTTCCGGGTCAAACCGGTCAAAGGTGCAGCTATACGGGAGAAGTCCTGAACAAAACGCCTGTAGTAGCCAGCCAGGCCTAGAAAACTACGGATCTCAGTAACCGATGTAGGTCGGGGCCACTGCTGAACAGTCTCAATCTTCTTCGGGTCCACACATATGCCGTCTCTCGTAACCACGTGACCCAAGAATCCGACGCTGTCCAGCCAGAATGCACACTTGGAGAACTTTGCGAGAAGCTGGTGCTCCCTCAGAGTCTGTAACGTAATCTGCAAGTGCTGCTTGTGCTCCTCTCTGCTTCGGGAGTACACTAAGATATCGTCGATAAACACGATGATGAACAAGTTAAGATACGGCCTGAATGTACGGTTCATCAAATCCATGAATGCTACTGGGGCGTTGGTGAGTCCGAACGACATCACCAAAAATTGAGGAAAGCTGTCCTCGGTATATCCTCCTGTCGAACTCGCAGCTGATGGTATCCTGATCGCAAGTCGATCCTCGAAAAATACCCCGCCCCCTGAAGCTGGTCAAACAAATCATCAATGCGTGGCAACGGATATCTGTTCCGAACGGTAACCTTGTTCAGCTGGCGGTAGTCGATACATAAGCGCAAACTTCCGTCCTTCTTCTTGACAAACAGGACCGGAGCACCCCACGGAGAAACATTAGGTCGAATAAGCCCCTTCTCTAACAAATCCTGCAACTGATCCTTCAGCTCTCTAAGCTCTGCCGGGGCCATCCGATAAGGTGGTATAGAAATAGGCCCCGAGCCGGGAATCAAATCAATGCAGAACTCAACATCGCGCTCAGGTGGTAGCCCGGGTAGCTCATCAGGGAACTCACAAACAACCGGGACCCGGTCCAACGGAACCTCTGCAGCTCGAGTATCACAAATATACGCTAAGAATCCCTGACATCCCTTCCGCAAGAGCTGACCAGCGCGAAGAGACGAAATCAAGCTGGGAAGGGTGACGCTGCGGTCTCCCAGAATAACAAGGACTGGCTCTCCCGGAAAGCTAAATCTGACTGCCTTCTCACGGCAGTCCACCGAAGCATAACAAGTGGCTAGCCAATCCATGCCCAGAAGCACATCAAAGTCCAACATATCGAGGAGAATCAAATCAACCGATGAATCCCTCTGCCCGATACGAACGGAACACAATCGAAATACAAAACGAGCGACAAACGACTCGCCTACCGGAGTAACAACAACAAGCGGATGATCTAACGACGACGACACACGGCCCAACATCGGTGCAAAGTGTGTAGAGACGTACGAATGTGTGGAACCTGGGTCGAATAATACCCGTGCGTCAAAAGAGCAAACTGGCAAGGTACCTGTCACAATGGCATTGGATGCCTGCGCATCCTGCGGTGTCAAAGCAAATACTCGGGCCTGTCCTCCACCGATAGCGGGCTGACCTCGACCTCGGCCTCTGCCTCCTCGTCCTCTCTGAACAGGACCGCCGCGTCCACGGCCTCTGGGTGCACCTAACTGGCGTGGAGCATCGCCTGTGGTAGGAAGTAGGGCTCTCTGAGGAGGGGGTGGTGATGGTGGTAGGGTCACATGCGGAACTATCGCTGCTCCCTGTCGTCTCGCCAGACAGTCTCTGATAAGATGGTGCGGAATCCCGCACCCAAAACATCCTGGCGACGGCTGCTGTCCCTGGGGATATGAACCATATAACTGACCCCGTCCAAATCCTCTGCCGGGCCCATCCCTCGGAAAGAATCTGGCACGCTGCCTCTGAGACGGCACCTCGGTGCGAATCCTCTACGGCCCAGAAACGGCCGAAGTCTGTGATATGCGTGCCTCCATCCGTAATGCCGTATCCATAGCAGCTGAATAAGTGTCGTAGTGCTGGGCGCCAATGGCAAGATATAGCTGGGCATCAAGTCCCTGTACGAACCTCTTCACCATCTTCTCTTCGGTATCCACCAAATACGGAGTATATCGGGATAACTGTGTAAACTGGATGTCATACTCAGATATCGTCATCCCAGGTGTCTTGACTAAGGCCTCGAAGCTACGAGCTCTGGCATTACGAACGCTCTCTGGGAGGAAACGAGCTAGAAAGTGTTAGTTGTATGTATGCCCTAGAGGCCAGCATTGTACAGATGATGTATATTATATTGGATGCTTGGACATATATAGAGATGACTTTCTTGCTCGATATGATAGTATGCTATCTGGTTACTCTTTATCTTAACATGTACACTTGTCTCTTTAAACTGTCTTATAGTTACATGTTGGTAAAGCCCTTAGGATGTGTACTTGACTACCTGGACTATGATGCAGATCATACTAGTGGGGGCATGGTAGTCTATAAGTACATCCTTCAAGGTCCCTAGTCGTGGGTGTATCGAGACGGGGCATCGATATACCAGTGTAGACTAGCGTATGCGCTTCTCGACCCATGAGATGGGCGATGGATGATCCCATATCCATTGGTGTTTGACATCAGAGATGGTATACGGATGCTCAGTGGAGACTGGGTACACTGGACGGACTCGCCGAGAACTCCCAGATGGTATTATACCTCACGTCAGATGGCAGTTCTCAGGTGACACTTGTGCAGGCTAGTCTGTAGACCCGAGATTGTCATAGAGTCTTGTGTGATTCCCACTGTGCTTTGATCTCCACCTTACCACGTCCATGAGGGCGTGCAAAACGGTGGTCTTTGGGTACAGTCCCGAGTCACATGGAGGCAATGAGCGATAGGAGGGGTTTCGTCTCTCCCGGTATTGGGGGTTGATGTTGCGCTGTGCTCGATTGGCTGTAACAGGGAAGTCCCTGGCCAGGGCTGATCAGAGATTTGCTGGTAAGTGTTACCAGTAGTTTCTCGACCAGTTAGAGCCTCACATCGGCACGACTTATCGGTTACTGGGGTCTGACGTTTACCACCCCTAGACTTGATATGCGACATATCAGACGTACAGACCGGACTGTACGGTAAGTGTTACTGGTTGGATTCACAGGAGTGTGAGCGGGCAAGCTCGTCGGTCTTCTGATCGCTCAATACCCTGGTGGCCGTTACGTTTAGCAGACCGCTTGCGGCTTGTGGGTGATTGATATGATCATCATCTGCTACCGGCGTATTGACGAGTCTTTAGAGTCCTACACAGAGGTTTTCTGGCTCAAGCGAAATGAGATAGGAGCGCATATGAGATATGTGCAGGACCGAGAATAATGCGTGTATGTGATACCGTATTCCATTTTCGCGATGAATGTTTCGATTGGTTGTATGCGATATAACCTAGTTATCGAATCATTGATTCGATAAATCGATACATTGTATACTAGTCGGTTATGTGCGACATGACCGGATCATTGAATCAAGTGTTGATTCAATGATTTAATGTATAATTATATATTTGATATATTACTTTGCATCAACTAGTATTGGTTCACTTTAAAGGGATTTTCTCACTTGTTTAGCACATTGTATATGTGATATATTTTGTGTGCACATGATTGTATCATGTTTGATGATACATTCTCACTTGGATTTGTGTAAAGACTTAAACCATGTTTAGTGAATGGTTAGGGTTTCTTGTTTTCACTTAATTATTTATCTTTTCCTTTTTGAGAAAAAGATTTAAGAAAACAAAATGGTTTCTTTTATCATGAAGCTTGTTGAAGCTTCATGAAGCTTTGACCAAGTGACCACTTTGTCTTCTTCTCCTAACCCTAACCACTCATCTAAACTATAGTTAACTCTCTACACTTGACCATGGTTAGAAGATGATAAGTATTGATTTTATTATTCTTTTTAACAAGACTTATCATATTCTATCTTCTACTTCCTCTTCATCTTCAAGAAAAAGCTTGCCATCATCAATGGCAACTTGAGCAAAAGTGTGAGAAATCCAATTCTAAAGTGAACCCACCTCCTATTTCTTCACCCTCTACCTCTTGCCAAGTAGTATAGGGTGTTTTCTTCACAAGTTTCACAACTTGGTGAAGTTGGAGCTTGATCTTGTGCAACCTCGACGTAGATCATCTTCGGCATCGTAGCCGACGACTTGTCCGCTTATTTCTCCGATGAAGCCGATGCGAGAGTCCCGGATCCGAGATGGACAGTGAGGGGACAACTACGAGAACCTAAGGAAGTGGAGAACCGGATCTACAAAGGTTGTAGCTTCTCACTTTTAGTTAAGTCGTTAACTAGTTTAAATGTTTCGCCTAAAATTCTAGTTAACGATCCGTATTAGGGTTTCTCGGCACCCATAAAATTTGAATTTGGCATGGTTGATGCCTTGTGAGACTTCATTAGCGTGCCTAGGAACCCTACAGTGGTATCAGAGACTATCTAGAGCCTTAGGCGAAGTGTAGACGACGTTTGAAACCCGATCGAACCGAAACCCTAAAAACCAAAATGCTTTCTGGACTTTTTCTAAAAACTGGGTTTTTTCCAGATTAAAAATCCTTAAAAAAATTCAGCAGGGAATTATAAGAATTACGGTGCAAAATTTGACCATTGATACCACAAACCTGCGGCGGAACCGCGGCAGAAGCCTAGCTTCTGCGGCGGTTCCGCGGCCCTCTGATGACATTATCATTCCATGTTTGCACAGTAACTCCTATTTTATTATGCTGAGTTTTCTGGGAATTTTTAAATTGACTCAAGAGTTGAGTATTCTGGGGTTGTATTGGGAATCGAAGATTCGATCGGATTATCAGACTTTGTCTATGTGACTTTCCGGATATTTTAGAATATGTTAAAAAGTTCGACCGGATATAAATACCCAACTTTTCCCCTGCCGGAAAATTTCCAAGTGTTGGATTTTTCCGTGGTTTAAAGACGTTCTAAGTAGTGCAAGTAACGCGATGGTCCCTCTAGAAGACAACAAACCTTAACTCGATTATGTGACCGTCTTGAACTGCCCTTTGAACCTTCGGGTTTGGGGCAGTACGGCGTGCCACATGTGAGGCGTTGGCTTGACCCTTCTACGGCTGGACCGTTTGTACTGGGGCATGAAGTGAATGTCTTTGAACCTATTTCATGTGTTGAACAGTTTCGGGAAAACTTGGGTGTTCGAATATTCGATCGGAAAGTTTAATATTTCTATTTATCCGGAATGGGATACAATAATTGGAATTCACAAACAGTTATGAGATAACTGAATGAATGTTATAAATCTAGCGGTTTAGTCTCATTTGATATTGAAAAGAGTTTTCGATAATGGGACTAAAATGCGGGGTTATAATTGTTAGGCATGTGATGTCTAAGTATTTCATTTGATTAGGCATGCGATGTCTAAAGAGGTTGCGGATTCCAACTGTTGTAGTTTTACACTTTCTTTTCTGTGACCGTAAGTGTAATATGTGATATCGCCGGTTTCGTTTCTATATGTCAACGACAATTGAGATGCGCATATTTACTTACGCTGATGACATGTGATGTTATGTGTTGCTGGATATGTTATATTGGATTGTCGTGTTTGAATAGCCGGGGTTTTTTATGTGAGATGAGTGTTTTTCATTTTCATTCATGTAAAAACTTGTATATAATATTCTTTTATTTGGGGCACTTCCAGGTTGCGGAAGATGTCACCGTTTGT
The DNA here is from genome assembly GCA_030015575.1 of Agapanthus africanus. NCBI lineage: Eukaryota > Viridiplantae > Streptophyta > Magnoliopsida > Asparagales > Amaryllidaceae > Agapanthus > Agapanthus africanus. The sequence continues at coordinate 421,357,888 of CM057337.1, forward strand.
ATATTATTTACTTTTCCGCATTAGGATAGACCCAAGGAGGGGAGCACAAGTAATCGGGTTCTAGGGTCCAGTGGGAGACCATCTCGAGGAGTCGAGTCCGGGTCTCCTAACTCTAGAATTGGTAGGGTTGCTTGCCGCTCTCGTAGGGGTCTAGGGGTGTGGGATTGGTTATTCATCACGACCGTGGAATCCGTGTTTTATACTGGCTCGTATTGAAAACACGGACGTCCTAGTATATCCAATGTTTCATATGTTTCTTCTGCTGCGATATCTGTGATGTGATCATATGATGTTCTGTGATAGATACAGTATATAGTATATATGATATATTATATAGACGTTACTTATGTTTTGCACCCGCACTAGCCCTGCCCTGCTCTGTCGTTAGTTACCTAACCTAACGGTGCACGAGGGGACATCGAGGCGAATGCGGATGGCATAAGTGTACGTCGTATTTATATGTGATGTTTAGGTGACTTAATTGATGGGACTTCATTAATGTGATTAATGAAAGAAAAGAAACCTAAAAGATGTTGTAGAATCAAATTTTAAATAAAAGGGTAGCTACAGTTTTGCTTTGCATAGCGGTATATATGATATACCCTGCACCTTATTCGATGAGGAAAGGACCGAGATCCCTTCAACGGGAGTGACTCCTTTAGCAATAACTGGCAGATGCTACACACTCGGTTTGACTTTTGATTGCTTCTATAGTTTTTGCTTTGCACAGTGATATATATGATATATCCCGCACCTCATTCGACGAGGAAAGGACCGACGATCCCTTCACCGGGAGTGACTCCTTTAGCAAAACTAGAAAAGCCTCAAAATCACTCCATTTCAAAACTTCATTTTGATTCTACAACGATATCAAGTTCATTACGCAATAGGTTTTCAGAAAAACCTGTCGTAGCCCTCCGTCATTTCAGATAAGTCCTGTTTAGTATTCGTGCTGCGTTTGTTGACCTTGTCAAGGCGCAGTGTGCGGTAGCTAACCAGTATTTATCTGCTTATGCATATGATGCAGATTGAGTTAGGGTAGTCGTACGGCCTTGTTGACCTTGTCAAGGGTCGTGCGGGTGGGTTTAATTCAATCAAGAAATGACGGGTTGAACTTAACTTGCGGTCTATGGTTTGTTGACCTTGTCAAGGTCATAGATCGTTTGGGGCAAAATATTATCGGGAATTTCAAGTGTTGAAATTTGCAATGAGATTGCATACCTTCTATGAGATAGTTGGATCCCGATACCCACTGCGAGTAAGAGTTACTCCTGGGAGAGTTTTACACATTGCAATTAGCTGATCAAGTAGGTGTCTAGAAAGGTGTCAACGGGGTTACGTCTCTGGGAAAACGAGGTTTACATTAATTAGGTTCGTGCGAAAGCACGGGGGACTTCCCTCAAAGTACCGACACTGGCCTGGCTGAAAGATTGGCGAACTTGTAGTGTGTAATTAATCCCGGCTAGTCTTTCCTTTTAGGGTTTGAAGGAAGATTTGATAAAAACCAGTGGGAGCCATCCTGATTAGATAAGATAATAACCAATCTGATCTTGCAAGAGCATACGCTAAAGTGTTTTCTTCTCTCTCTCTCCAGGTAGCGACCATTTCATGCCCTAATAAAGATAATAATTTGGATGTATTGACTGAACCCGCATGTTATACTGTGCTGGGGAACGTTGGTTCCGTTCTTTCCTATAAGAGTTATAGGACTGAGCAGGATATAGGGGAATACCAGGATTCCCATGCCACCCGAATGAAGAAAGTACATGATGATGCATTTTTTTCGGGTGTGTTCGTTACAGAGAATTGTTTCTCCATTTGCTCTACGTCCTGGGTATTATATACCGGGTCAGGATCCCATATATGTAATCAGTTACATGGGCTTAGAAAAGGTAGAGAACTTGGAGAAGGTGATAAAGACATTAGAGTTGGAAATGGTGCAATTGTTGCAGCTAAGACTGTCGGGGAATATCACCTTGTATTACCAACTGGTAATACATTGGTTCTGAACGAATGCTATTACATGCCGAACCTGATATGCAACATTATATCGGTTTCTTTATTGAGTAAAGAGGGATATAATTTTGTATTACAGCATAATGTTATGAACATTTTCCGTAACCAAAAGTTGGTTGGATCAGGCACGTTGTGCAATGGCATTTATGTTCTAAATCAATCAACAGTTCTAAGCATAACAAACACACACAAGAGGAAAAGTTCTGAACTGAACGAATCCTTCTTGTGGCATTGTAGACTGGGTCACATCAATGCGACACGACTAGCAAAGTTGCATAAGGATGGATATTTAAATCCGTTTGAATTTTCATCTTATGACACTTGCCAGTCATGTCTCAAAGGCAAGATGACCAAAACTTCGTTTACGGGACACGGAGAAAGAGTTACTGAACTCTTGGGACTGATACATAGTGATGTATGCGGTCCCATATCTACACATGCCAGGGATGCTTCATCGTACTTCATTACATTCACTGACGATCTCTCTAGATTCGGATATATGTTCCTGATGAAACACAAATCAGAAGCTTTTGAGAAATTTAGAGAATATAAACATGAAGTCGAGAACCAAACCAGAAAAAGTATTAAAATCCTTCGATCTGATCGAGGAGGTGAATACTTGAGCAATGAATTCCTGGACTTCCTAAAAGAGAATGGGATTCTCTCTCAGCTGACTCCTCCATATACACCACAGCACAACGGTGTATCAGAACGGAGGAACCGCACCCTATTGGATATGGTGCGCTCTATGATGAGCACAGCTGAGTTACCTATTTCCTTCTGGGGATATGCGCTGGAGACAGCAGCATACCTATTGAATCAAGTTCCATCTAAATCTGTACCTACCACACCATATGAGATATGGAGTGGGAAGATGCCATATCTTAAACGAGTTAAGATATGGGGTTGTCCAGCCTATGTCAAAAGACAAAATCCGGACAAGCTCGAGGCATGGTCAGTTCTTTGCAAGTTTGTGGGATATCCAAAGAACTCATATGGGTATTTTTTTCTACCACAGTGAGGAACAAAAAGTGTTTGTTGCTCAACATACCACCTTTTTAGAAAAGGAATTCCTTGAAAAAGAAATTAGTGGCAAAGTGGTAGAGCTGGAAGAGGTTCCAGATACACAAACCGTAACTAAAGATTTAGTGGAACCAGAAGATTCAGTAGCTCCCAATGAACCTTAGCCTCTCCGCCGATCTAGTAGGGTTCCTCGCCAACCTGAGAGATACTACGGTTTTCTCATGGACGGTGGGAGCGAGGATTGCATCATGGAGGATGATGACCCAACTAGCTTCAAGCAGGCCATCACGAGTAGGGACTCAGTGAAATAGCTGGATGCAATGCGGTCCGAGATGGAATCCATGTACACCAACAAAGTATGGACTTTGGATGTTGCTCCTGAAGAGGTAAAACCCATTGGGAGCAAGTGGATCTTCAAGAAGAAACTTGGTGTAGATGGGAAAGTGGAGACTTTCAAAGCTAGACTTGTTGCAAAAGGTTTTCGTCAAAGACCAGGTGTGGACTATGACGAAACCTTTTCTCCAGTGGCTATGCTTAAATCCATCCGGATCATGCTTGCCATTGCTGCATATCATGACTACGAAATCTGGCAAATGGATGTTAAGACCGTCTTTCTAAATGGTGATTTAGAAGAGTGCGTGTACATGACTCAGCCAGAGGGCTTCGTAGACAGTGGGAGCAGCGGGAAGGTGTGCAAGCTGCTTAAATCCATTTATGGATTAAAGCAAGCATCGCGGAGTTGGAACATCTGCTTTGACGTCGTTATCAAAGAGTTTGATTTCGTTAAAAATCCAGATGAACCTTGTATCTACAAGAAGGTGGCAGAGAGTAAGGTTGTCTTCCTCGTATTGTACGTGGACGACATACTCTTGATAGGAAATGATGTTCCTATGCTGCAATCGGTCAAGCTCTTCTTATCACAAAGATTCTCAATGAAAGATCTTGGTGATGCCTCCTGCATATTAGGGATTAGGATCTATAGAGATAGATCCAAACGGATATTGGGATTGTCCCAATCCAGGTACATTGACACCATACTAAAGAGGTTTAGTATGGAAGAATCCAAGCGTGGGAACTTGCCCACGATCTCTGGAGTCACTCTCTCCAAAGAGATGTCTCCCAAGACTGATTTGGAGAGAGCTCGCATACAAGGGATACCCTATGCTTCGGCTGTAGGCTCTATCATGTATGCGATGCTATGTACCAGACCCGATGTAGCATACTCACTAAGTGTAGTGAGCAGGTATCAAGCTGATCCAGGAGAGAGTCACTGGACAGCTGTGAAGAGCATTCTCAAGTACTTACGAAGGACTAAAGAGATGCTCTTGGTGTATGGTAACGGAGAACTCCAAGTAGAGTCCTTTACCGATTCGAGCTTCCAGAGTGATAAGGACGACTCTAAGTCGCAGTCGGGATTTGTCTTTACCCTTTACAGAGGGGCGGTTAGCTGGAAGAGTTCCAAGCAGGAAACCGTGGCAGACTCGACGATGGAGGCTGAATACATCGCTGCCAACGATGCTGCTAAAGAGGCTGTCTGGATCAAGAAGTTCATTACTGAACTTGGAGTGGTTCCATCCATTGAACATCCAATACCTTTGTATTGCGATAACAATGGAGCGGTGGATTTGGCTAAGGAACCTAGGTCCCATCAGCGATCCAGGCATATTCTGAGGCGGTATCACCTGATCCGGGAGATAGTTGATCGCCGGGAGATCGAGGTCAGGAGGGTTGACACGAAGAACAACACGGCGGATCCACTCACGAAGGCTATTCCCCAGATACAGTTTGAGAGACTCTTCGGGATGCTCGGTATGCGATACTACAGCAGCTGGCCCTAGTGCAAGTGGGAGATTGTTAGTTGTATGTATGCCTTAGAGGCCAGCATTGTACAGATGATGTATATTATATTGGATGCTTGGACATATATAGAGATGACTTTCTTGCTCGATATGATAGTATGCTATCTGGTTACTCTTTATCTTAACATGTACACTTGTCTCTTTAAACTGTCTTATAGTTACATGTTGGTAAAGCCCTTAGGATGTGTACTTGACTACCTGGACTATGATGCAGATCATACTAGTGGGGGCATGGTAGTCTATAAGTACATCCTTCAAGGTCCCTAGTCGTGGGTGTATCGAGACGGGGCATCGATATACCAGTGTAGACTAGCGTATGCGCTTCTCGACCCATGAGATGGGCGATGGATGATCCCATATCCATTGGTGTTTGACATCAGAGATGGTATACGGGTGCTCAGAGGAGACTGGGTACACTGGACGGACTCGCCGAGAACTCCCAGATGGTATTATACCTCACGTCAGATGGCAGTTCTCAAGTGACACTTGTGCAGGTTAGTCTGTAGACCCGAGATCGTCATAGAGTCTTGTGTGATTCCCACTGTGCTTTGATCTCCACCTTACCACGTCCATGAGGGCGTGCAAAACGGTGGTCTTTAGGTACAGTCCCGAGTCACATAGAGGCAATGACCGATAGGAGGGGTTTCGTCTCTCCCGGTATTGGGGGTTGATGTTGCGTTGTGCTCGATTGGCTGTAACAGGGAAGTCCCTGGCCAGGGCTGATCAGAGATTTGCTGGTAAGTGTTACCAGTAGTTTCTCGACCCGTTAGAGCCTCACATCGGCACGACTTATCGGTTACTGGGGTCTGACGTTTACCACCCCTAGACTTGATATGCGACATATCAGACGTACAGACCGGACTGTACGGTAAGTGTTACTGGTTGGATTCACAGGAGTGTGAGCGGGCAAGCTCGTCGGTCTTCTGATCGCTCAATACCCGGATGGCCGTTACGTTTAGCAGACCGCTTGCGGCTTGTGGGTGATTGATATGATCATCATCTGCTACCGGCGTATTGACGAGTCTTTAGAGTCTTACACAGAGGTTTCCTGGCTCAAGCGAAATGAGATAGGAGCGCATATGAGATATGTGCAGGACCGAGAATAATGCGTGTATGTGATACCCTATTCCATTCTCGTGATGAATGTTTCGATTGGTTGTATGCGATATAACCTAGTTATCGAATCATTGATTCGATAAATCGATACATTGTATACTAGTCGGTTATGTGCGACATGACCGGATCATTGAATCAAGTGTTGATTCAATGATTTAATGTATAATTATATATTTGATATATTACTTTGCATCAACTAGTATTGATTCACTTTAAAGGGATTTTCTCACTTGTTTAGCACATTGTATATGTGATATATTTTGTGTGCACATGATTGTATCATGTTTGATGATACATTCTCACTTGGATTTGTGTAAAGACTTAAACCATGTTTAGTGAATGGTTAGGGTTTCTTGTTTTCACTTAATTATTTATCTTTTCCTTTTTGTGAAAAAGATTTAAGAAAACAAAATGGTTTCTTTTTTCATGAAGCTTGTTGAAGCTTCATGAAGCTTTGACTAAGTGACCACTTTGTCTTCTTCTCCTAACCCTAACCACTCATCTAAACTATAGTTAACTCTCTACACTTGACCATGGTTAGAAGATGATAAGTATTGATTTTATTATTCTTTTTAACAAGACTTATCATATTCTATCTTCTACTTCCTCTTCATCTTCAAGAAAAAGCTTTCCATCATCAATGGCAACTTGAGTAAAAGTGTGAGAAATCCAATTCTAAAGTGAACCCACCTCCTATTTCTTCACCCTATACCTCTTGCCAAGTAGTATAGGGTGTTTTCTTCACAAGTTTCACAACTTGGTGAAGTTGGAGCTTGATCTTGTGCAACCTCGACGTAGATCATCTTCGACATCGTAGCCGACGACTTGTCCGCTTATTTCTCCGATGAAGCCGATGCGAGAGTCCCGGATCCGAGATGGACAACGAGGGGACAACTACGAGGAGCTAAGGAAGTGGAGAACCGGATCTACAAAGGTTGTAGCTTCTCACTTTTAGTTAAGTCGTTAACTAGTTTAAATGTTTCGCCTAAAATTCTAGTTAACGATCCGTATTAGGGTTTCTCGGCACCCATAAAATTTGAATTTGGCATGGTTGATGCCTTGTAAGACTTCATTAGCGTGCCTAGGAACCCTACAGAAAGACCGCTGTAAACTCGGCCCAAGTCATAGGCGGTAGACCTGCAGCTCGACCTCTCAAGACTGACTCCCACCATGTCTGCGCGAGACCCTCTAGTCGGAAACTCGCAAGCTCTACCCATCGATCATCCGAACATCTCAGCGAACGGCAGATCCTGGCTAAACTGTCAAGGAACGTCTGTGGGTCCTCCGCTGCCTCGGTGCCGGTGAATACTGGAGGTCTCAGCCTCATGAAATCCTGTAGCAAAACCGGAATGGCCACGGTGGTAGTAGTAGGAGCAGGTATCATGGTCGTCTGTGATGTAGTAGTTACGTCATCCGGCCTCGGTGTACGACTGGCTGCAACTAGGGATCCTACCATCTGACGTAGCTCCTGCATGCCCCCCATCATCTGTCGCAACTCCTCCATACCAGTCTCGAGCCTATCCATACGACCTGGGGAAGGTGGATCGATCTGTCCCTGCGGCGTAGGCATACCACCCTGCTCAGTCCTAGTCTCGGACGAGCCAGCTCGAATCTCGTCTCGGGCGGCAGCCCTCTGTGCCCTCGTAGCTTTCGGCGGCATAGTGGCTGTTACAGGAAAATGGATAATAAGAACAGTGCAATAGGATCATAGGATACACGGAATTGAAGAAGGAATTTTCAAGCAAGTATATCCTAAAGTCACTTAGGCGGAGTACCGTATAGCAAGTATGCCGCGGACATACACACGCTACGTTACCCTACTTAAGTCACTTACTCCATCTACCAAGGGTCATCCTACACTTAAAAAGGTAAAACCTATCGCTCTGATACCAACTTTGTCACGACCCGCAGGGCACGGACGTGACTGGCACTTAAGTTTACGAAACGTCTCAAGGCGTCCGTAAAATAAGTAAGCCAAAACCCAGAAACCAAAACCAAAAAGCAAAAGAGTGAAGGAAAAACCAATCAATTGAAAGCGAGTTTATCAAATAAGTCATATCAACCCTTTTTAAAAACAATAACAATTTTTTTCCGAAAATTTCGGCAGAGTCTCCTTTGTAAATACTGGCCCCCAAAATGGGTACAACAAGAATATATATAAATCCAACAAATATGGCATCCCCAAGCGGGAGCTAGCTCTTCGCCACAAGGCGGTCACAAATCCCACGCAATATAAAACAACAACATGCAAAATAATCATAAAGAAGCATGTGAAAAACAGCACGTCGACTCAAGTGAGCTTGACCCCAAAATACAGCAAAAAAGTCCACAAATCTCACAGTCTCATCTCTAGGTCAATATACAACAATACTGGTAGATACAGTAGATGGAGTACACTAGATACAAGGAATATACAAGGTGGTACAAAAATAATGATATAACCCACCTAAGAGCAAAACCTCGAGTCCAGGCAAAAGAGGCAAAAGAAACAAGAGCGCCCGCCGCTACTGTACTGACGGAGCGGACCTGCAAAACGCTGTGGCACAATGGGGGTGAGTTGCCAACTCGTGAGTAAAAAATAACATCTACACAGGCTATCGAATGCATGCACACAAGCATCCTAGCATCTAAAATACAGGTAAGGCAGGACATAATAGCAGGTATGTATGCAATATGAATATACTAGCAGGTATGAATGCAATGCGAATCAACTCATGATCTGAATGTGTAGATATAAGAATCATGTTTTTCCTTTAGGAATCTCTTTTGAAATACCAGCACAATACCAATAGAATCAACAAGAACCTGTGTCCAGCAACGACACCTCAAAACTATCACAATCTCATATATCCATGTCATAGTATCTCTGGCCTCAGCCATCCGGCTGACCCATCTCAATATCAATATCTCATCATCTCGCGGCCACGGTCGGTATCCTCTGGATATCCGCCTGTTAGTTATATGTATGCCCTAGAGGCCATTACTGTACATTGGATGTATATTGTAGTGGATGCTGGGACATATATAGGGAGGACTTTCTTGCTCGACATGATAGTATGCTATCTGGTTGAACTTTACCTTAACGTGTATACTGATTGTCTCTCTGTTACATGTTGGTAAAGCCCTTAGGATGTGTACTTGACTACCTGGACTATGATGCGGATCATACTAGTGGGGACATGGTAGTCCATAAGTACATCCTTCAAAGTCCCTAGTCGTGGGTGTATCGAGACGGGGCATCGATATACCAGAGTAGACTAGTGTATACCTTCTCGACCCATACAGATGGGCGATGGATGATCCCATATCCATTGGTGTTTGACATCAGAGATGATATACGGGTGCTCAGTGGAGACTGGGTACACTGGACGGACTCGCCGAGAACTCCCAGATGGTATTATACCTTACGTCAGATGGCAGTTCTCTGGTGACACTGGTACAGAGTAGTCTGTTGACCCGAGATCGTCATAGAGTCTTGTGTGGTTCCCACTGTGCTTTGATTTCCACCTTACCACGTCCAAGAGGGCGTGTAAAACGGTGGTTTTTGGGTACAGTCCCGAGTCACATGGAGGCAATGAGCGATAGGAGGGGATTCGTCTCTCCCGGTATAGGGAGTTGATGTTGCGCTGTGTTCGATTGGCTATAACCGGAAATCCCTGGCCAGGGTTGCTGAGATTTACTGGTAAGTGTTACCAGTAGTTTCTCGAACTGCTATAGGCCTCATATCGACACGACTTATCGAGCTATTGGGGTCTGACGTTTACCACCCCTAGGCGAGATATGCGACATATCAGACGAACAGACCGGACTGTACGGTAAGTGTTACTGGTTGGATTCACAGGAGTGTGAGCGGGCTTGCTCGTCGATCTTCTGATCGCTCAATACCCGGGTGGCCGTTACGTTTAGCAGACCGCTTGCGGCTTGTGGGTGTTTGATATGATCATCACCTGCTGCCGGCGTATTGACGAGTCTTTAGAGTCCTACACAGAGGTTTCCTGGCTCAAGCGAAACGAAATAGGAGCGCATATGAGATATGTGCGGGACCGAGAATAATGCGTGTATGTGATACCGTATTCCATTCTCACGATGAATGTATCGAATGGTTGTATGCGATATAACCTAGTTATCGAATCAAGGATTGATTCGATAAGCCGATACATTGGATATTAGTCGGTTGTATGCGATATGACCGGATCGTTAAATCAAGTGTTGATTTAATGATTTAATGCATAATTATATGTATGATATATTACTTTGCATTAACTAGTATTGGTTCACTTTAAATGGATTTTCTCACTTGGATGTACAAGTTGTATATGTGATATACTTTTTGTGCAAATGATTGTATCATGTTTGATGATGCATGTTTACTTGAGTTTGTGTAAAGATTGAACCATGGTTATTTAAATGGTTAGGGTTTTGGTTTTCTCATTTATTTATTTATTTATTTATTCTTTATGGAAAATGAAAAGCATTAAGAAAAATGGTGGCTTTCTTTGGATGGATATTGAAGCTTCATGAAGCTTTGACTAAGTCACCATTTTGTCTCATGCTTAACCCTAACCATTCCACTTAACCATGATTCATTCTCTACACTTAACCATGGTTTGAATATGATAAGTATTCATTTTTCTTTTGGATTTAATTAACTTATCATATTCATTTTCTTTCTTCTTCTTCTTCATGAGCAAGGAAGAAAAGCTTGCTACATCAATGGCAAGTGATGAAAACAAGTGAGAAATCCAATTCTAAAGTGAACCCACTTCCTATTTCTTCATCCTCTACCTCTTGCCAAGTAGTAGAGTGTGTTTTCTTCACAAGTTTCATGACTTGGTGAAGTGGGAGCTTGATCTTGTGATGCCTCGACGTAGATCATCTTCGGCACGAAGCCGACGACCTTGCCCGCCCATTTCTCCGATGAAGCCGACGCTAGAACCCGGGTTTCCATTTGGACAGCGAGGAGACTTCATTGCGGAGCTATGGAGGTGGAGAACCGGATCTACAAAGGTTGTATTTCCGTTCTCTTAGTAAAGTAGTTTACTAGTTGCATCTTTCGTCTAGACATCTAGTTATCGATCCGTAGTCTAGGGTTTCTCGGCACCGTAATTTTTGAAATTGGCATGGTTGATGCCTTGTGAGACCTCTTGTGAGTTCCTAGGAACCCTACACCGCCGTCCCAAACAGTCACCGGTAGGTAATTCGCCCCCTGCCAGGCTCATCGTCAGCACCACGAGCTTCTTGCCCCGGGGTACCTTACCGGGCCTACCATGTACCCGAGACGGTTCATCCAACTCCTCGAAACGGGTCTCGAAAACCACAGCAAACTCATGGTGGACGACACTTACATCATTAGAGAACCGCAATTTACATATTTTAAAAATATAATAAGTTTAGAAATTTTGCGGCTTTCCCCCGAAATCCAGAAATATCACAAAATCTCAAGAAATCCTCATAAATGCATATGCCAATGATAATGAATGCATATGGTATCAATAATCAAGTTGCAATGTATGATTGATAGACTAGGCATGAACAAATAACATGATGAGGCACATGCACATGATTAGCAATCTTATGATTTCATTTTAAGGAATTACAGGCAATAGCACAGGTTTAAGCATCAATTATAGTAAAAGGTTTCAATTTATAGGTTATCTAGTGTGGTGGCATGGCAATTACCAGGGTGTGTGTGTAAGCATGAATAGTGCTCGTGCTGCATATAAAAACCTGGCAATGGTGCAGGTGTCCTATAGAATGGTTTCACATATGTATGTCAATATAAGGCATGGATGTAGCAATTAATCATACAAGTATTACACCCCTAATTACTAACATTACTAAGAATCTTTTTAAGCTACTAAAACTATCGGGCGGCTTGCGCCATCCAACGATAGTCCCCCGTAGATGTCACATCTACTCACCGGAATCCCTAGCTAGTCACGTCCAATCACAGCTTTCCCCTTTCGTGCCGCGTCTGACGTCTCCGCGACCGAACCTGGAATTTACGTCAAAACAAACATAAGGTTACATATCAAGAACGACGTAAATCCCAAATGAAAATACCATAGTTCACAAGCTAGGTACAACATGCACGAGGTGCGCGGAACACACGCGAATATCGCAAAAACTAACTAAAATCGTCGATTTGGTCGCCCGGCAAAGCTAAAACCCGATCACTCAAAAATCCGCACTCACACATCCTAATTATCATAGGATATGCCAAAAAATATCATCAAGATATCGCAATTAATTCATCACAATATTTTATAAAAACCTAGTAAGCCAGAAAATCGCAATTTGGTGCAAACATCGACAATTAGCGATAAAGTTAACACAATCCAACACAAACATCCAAACTAACCCACTAGATAGACATTACACTAATTTTAAACCATTTACAAAGTATCAAACCATAATTCCAACACAACAATCATGCTTCAATCTATTCCATACACAAACCCCTTTCTTGATTTTTGTAATAAGCAATTACAATGAAAATTTAACATTAGATTAGCATAACAAGAAGCCACTTAAGCAAGGTAACCTTATAGATTGGTTTAGTGAACAACTAGATAGCTAAAAAGATTTAATTAACTAAATAATGGTTTCTAAAACCTTAGTTAACTCAAACCATTAACTTTTAAAAAATCTAGAATGAAATTAGCACTAATATTAACACTAAAACAACTCCATTAAAGAATTCTAACCATAAGATCTTAACTTGGTGGAAATTATACCTCAAGATCTATGGACCTAGCAAGAACAAGAGGCCTCCAAAGATGGCTTCATAGCACCATGATCCAAGCAAGAGAGGCTAAGGAGAATGGGATGAAGGATGAGGTTTAATTTGTGAGGTTTAAATTGAAATTTTGGAGCAAACTTGAAGAATTTTTGAAGAAGATGAAAAGAAAAATGATGAAAAGGGGAGGGGCTGCAGATTTCGGCCTGCACAAGGGAGAGGGGGATGGTGTGGGGTGTTGGAAAAGTCAAATTCAACCCATACCAATTACTAAAGACCCATACCCAAATAAAAGTCAACATCCTTTAAAAAAACACCTCTTTTCTACACAAGAATAAAAGTCAAAGAGGCAAGGAATTTTTTTTCTCGAGTTGCTGGAAATGGGCCGGCCTAGGGGTGAGGGAAGAGTGAGAGGGGTTTTACAAAAGAAATTTTATGCAAAAAGACCCCCTACAAGTCCAAAATTGCAAGTTTTAGCTTAAATTCCATAAATTTCGTTTTCCATAATAAAAATTAGTTAAAACTTAAAATAAATTACTAAAAATTTATGTTACAACTAGATTTTAATTAACATGATTTTAAAGCTTAAATTTAGCCCATTTAAATTTGTATTTATCGCTAATTTAATGTATTTTCTTACCGGCTTAAAATAATATAAAAAAATTGAAAAATAGGGAATTTTTTTTAAATGACCTAAAATTAATATGTAACTCATTAGATACTAAAAACAAGCAATTATCTATCCATTTTAGGTATAATTAGTCCTAAACTGCAAAATAACAAAAAAGACGGTTTACGGAAAAATACCGAATTTTCACCGATTTTCGGGAAAACACCAAAACGACTTTTCAAGGCGCTACACTCTCCTAGACACAGCGCGATCTCACCCCCAATACCGGGAGAGACGAATCCCCTGCCGATCCGCTCACTTGCCTCTATGTGGCTCGTGACTGTACCCAACTAAAACCTGTTTGCACGCCTCCTTTGAGCCGTGGTAGGGTAGAAATCAAAGCACAGTGGAAACTCACACGAGACAAATGACGACCTCAGGTCGATGAACTAACCTGTACACATGTCACCACGGAACTGCTATCTGACGCTAGGTATAATACCAACTAGCAGGTTCCCGGCGAGTCCGGTCCGGTGTACTCATAACCCAACGAGCACCTGTATACATCTTGGGTGATCCAACTGACACCAGTGGCTTGTGAGACCGGACACCGCCACTCGTCGGGGTCTCGACTGTATACACTAGTCTACTCTGGAGTATCGATGCCCTGTCTCGAAACTCCTATGACTAGGGTGTTGGAGATAGTGGCCTCAGAGTCAATTATTAGGTCACAGGTACGTGATTGTAATGATTGAGGGAGGACCTATCCCGGTAGGACAGTCTTACTCGAGATGATAGTATGCTATCTGGTTTACCTTTATCATCGTGTACTGCTTTAGGTGACCTGACACGTCGCTATTACACGTTGATAGAGCCCCTAGGATTCTTGCTTGACCACCAGCAGTATGAGGGCGATCATATAAGTGGGAGCTGGGGTCTATAAGCTTATCCTTAAAAGGTCCCTAGTCGTGGGAGTTTCGAGACTGGGCATCGATACTCCATTAGTAGACTAGTGTATACAGTCGAGATCCCGACGAGGGGCGGTGGCCGGTCTCACAAGCCACTGGTGTCAGTTGGATCACCTAAGATGTATACAGGTGCTCATTGGGTTATGAGTACACCGGACAGGACTCGCCGGGAACATGCTAGTTGGTCATATACCAGACGTCAGATGGCAGTTCCCTGGTGACATGTGTGCAGGTTAGTTCATCGACCTGGGGATCGTCATTTGTCTCGTGTGAGTTCCCACTGTACTTTGATTACTACCCTACCACGGCTCAAAGGAGTCGTGCAAACAGGTTTTAGTTGGGTACAGTCCCGAGCCACATGGAGGCAGTGAGCGTATCTTCAGGGGTTCGTCTCTCCCGGTATTGGGGGTGAGGTCGTGCTGTGTCTAGGAGAGCCATTACACAAAGTCCTTGGCCAAGGCAAGGAGATTTACTGGTAGGTATTCCAGTAGTATCTCAGGGTGTTCTGGGCTACACTCCGACACGACTTGTACCGCTTTTGGGGGTCTGACTTTTACCAACCCCCTAGGCCCGCCATGCGATACTCATAGACGAACGGACCGGACTGTACGGATATTGTCACTGACAGGCTCAGTAGGGCTGTCAGGCTGAGTTCACTCACAGAAGTCCCTTTTAGTCAATACTTGGTAGCCCGTTACGTATTGGCTTATACCTCTGACGTGCTAGTGGTTAAATCCACAACCGAGGTGTTGACGAGTCTTTAGAGTCCCCCACATTCAGTTACTCAGCTTTCGGGCGAAAGGTTGTAGAGGCCGTATGGAGATATGGCAAGGTCCGATCAGATACGTGCGGTATTGCACGGATCAGGATCGGACAGTTTGTACTATAGGCCGTATGGTTATATGGCAGGGTTCGATCAGATACGTGCGGTATTGCACGGATCAGGATCGAACAGATATTACTAGCCGGCTTTGGTTTAAGCCGGATCCTAGTATAGTACAGTGTAGATTTTGTCTCATTGCATTTGTATTTCGGTCGAAATACAGATGCGGGTGTGTATGCACAGTATCGGGGTTTTCCTGTAATTTATTACGGGACCAGTTTTCTGGAGTTGCCAGTTTGCTTTCCGTTTCGGCCAATTTCCTTTGTATCGATCATTGGCCGAAGTTTGGTGGAGGAGGGCTTATTTGCATTGTTGCAAATAAGTGTTTATGGAGGGGGTCTTTGCATATTCTTGAGTCATGATGGTTGCACCATTCCTTGACCTTGACTTCTTGATTTCTTCATGATGGCATGACTTTTTGAGTCATCATGGTTCATGATGGTTGGACTTTGTGAGGTGATGATGGTGGTGATGAGTGTGGATGTATTTTGTTATCATGTTCTTTCATGATTCCCTTTTGCATTATTGTTATGGTTGGACCACTCATTTCCTTGGCTCACTCTCTCTCATTCTCTTCACTCACCAAGTCTTGGCCGGCCACATAAGTGTGGGGGCTGTCCCATTTTTTGCATAGAGGAATTACACCTATTTGGCTTTGAAAAATTCCTACAAGCTCCATCTCTAAACTCCTTAGTTCATCCCTCCACCAAATGGCAATTCCTACAACCCCAAAATGAGACTTCTTCACTACACATTCTACAGCGAATCTTGGGCACGTCGAGTAGCCGGCTTCGTGCCCGAGTTGCCTCGGCATTGAGGTGGGAGCCCGTAAAAGAAGTAGGCGATGTGGTGCACTTCCGGCGACGAGGAGGAGACGGGACATTCCGCAGGAGATCGGGACGATGATGAGAAGACCGGAGGACTTGGATCGTCGGTATATCTCTATTCCCCTTCTTATAGATAGCTAAGACTAGTTAGTGGTTCGATCCGGGTATTAGTGCGCGGCGGTTTGCCAGTTTAAGAAAAATTTAAGTTTATCACCGCTTCCGCATTTGGCCGTCGGATTGACGGCCGGGGCGCCGCCGTGCACTTACAGTGGTATCAGAGCCTCGCCATTAACTTAGTCTAGCTTGGTTTAATGTGTTTGCATTTCCGATCGATCAAAAAGTTCCAAAACCATGTTTTTCATTGTGACAGTTTTCTGTTGGAATTTTTTAGTCTCCAAAAATTTTTCAGGTTGTATAAAATTGATTTACTGGAGATTACAAGGATACTGTAAAAATTCGACAGGTTCAGTCGACAGTGCAGGCGCGGAACCGCGGCCAAAACCCCCTTTGGGCCGCGTTTCCGCCGCGCACTGTTGAGATCTCTGCGCCCAATTTCTACAGTGTCTTTGTGGGCTTAAAATATGGGTTTTGGAATATTAATATTGGGCCAATTATTTCTGTGAGTACTACAGTTTTGCTTGGGGGCCCACTTGTTAATTTTTTGATCGATCGGATATTTTAAACACATTTTTCACAGTATTTACATTATATCTGCGACCGTGAATGTCACTTGATCGGTAAATCCGGTCTAACTGCTATAGCCCGGTTAGACGGATTTGTCAACGTGACTTTCACGTTGATGTTCTGTTTTTGCTGTGATGTTGCGGATCGGTCGTGGGGATAGCCTGGATGCAATGCTAGTACAGTTGTGGTTGTATTATGTACATTTGATATTGCGGGGCGAGCGTCCGACTTGTGGACTGCCGTCACTGCCAGTTTGTATTATTATTTTGGGGCACGACCTGGTTGCGGTCGATGTACCCATTGTATGTATATTTTACTTTCTGTATTAGGATTGCCCCGCGGAGGGGTGCACGGATAGCCGGGTTCTAGAGGGCAACAAGCCCGCATCTCATGGCATTGAGACGGAGGGGGCTTCACTCTGGGATTGGCGGGCTATTCGCCGCACTCGTAGGGGTACAGATTGACCCAGGAGGGGTGCCCAAGTTACCGGATTCCGTGAAGTGCTGGGTGGTCCATTCACGGCGCTGAAGGGGGCTGCCTCACTTCAGGTTTTGGCGGGTAACTTGCCGCGCCCGTAGGGGTCTAGGATTTCATTGCACAGGCTATCCACACGACCAGGGGAACGTCGGGTTTCAGCGGCTCTGTGAAACCCGGGGATCCCAGATATCTGTATTGTTTCTGTGATGCTGTTCATTCTCTGTGATGTTGCATTTTATTCACGCCTTGAGCGAATATAATATATTGGTATATATATTAGTAGATGTTGTATATGTTTTACATCCGTGCTAGTCCAGTCCCCGCTCTGTCGTTAGTTAGCTAACCTAACGGGTAATGACGGGACCCAGTGGCGAATGCGGATGGCATATACGTACATCAGTATATTTTCGTTCTTTGTGGTGTGATCAATTGATGGGACTGCGTTGATTCGGATCAATGCAAGTTAAAAACAAACCTAATCTGATGTTGTTGGAACACTTTTCAAAAGCTGTTATTGCAAGGACGTTCACTTTTGTTTTGCATTGTGGTATTCAGTTGGAATATCCTGCTCCTCAGTCGACGAGGCAAGGGCCGAGATCCCTTCACCGGGAGTGACCCCTTGGACAAAAAGTTTGCGTCAGGGCAATGACTTCACTATAGCCGATTACTTTTGCTTTGCACCGTGGTATTCAGTTGGAATATCCTGCACCTCATTCTACGGGGAAAGAGCCGAGATCCCTTTACCGGGAGTGACCTCTTTAGCAATGGTTTTCGTCACTATATTTTCAAAAAGCTATCCGTTCCTTCAACGATATCAAGTTCATTACGTTATAGGTTTTCGCCAGAAACCATTCGTAGCCCTCCGTCGTTTCATATGGGTGGTCAATAGTATTCAAGCTGTGTATGTTGGCCAAAGTCAAGGCACAGTGATTGGTAGCTATTGGGTATTCATATGCAGCATAGATAGATGCGTTGGTTTTGAACAGTCGTACTGCCATGTTGGCCAAAGTCAAGGGTATGTACGGGTGGATTCAAATTAACCTGGAGAATGACGGGTAGAACTTGACATGTGACTTATGATATGTTGGCTAAAGTCAAGGTCATAAGAGCATGGGGCAGAAATCACATCGGGAGTTTCAAAAGAACTGAAACTTGCCAGATATGCGCATACCTTCTGGAGTGTGATAGCGTGAGCGGATTCCGTCACGTTATCATGCAATGATAGTTGGATCCCGATTCCCACTGATGAGTTAGTTTACTCCTCGGGTAACCCCGACTAATTCTTCTTTCAGGTTTGGAGGAGAATTTGAGGTACAGTGGGAGGTTTCCAGATTAGATAAATTGGTGACCATTCTGATCTAGGTTAGAGTGCACGCTGAGTGTTTCTTTTCTCTCTCTCTTTGGCAGCGACCATTGACCCGACCCTAAGACTTTGACTCAGTGACCAAGTTGACCGAACCTTCTTAAACACCGGCTTTTGGATTGTCAGAGTTGCAAACCTCATTGCCACTCCTACTTTTACCCTTTTCTCCAGGACACCCCGTTTTACTACGAACGTCCACTTCCATTGGACAAAACCATCGTATGGTTAGATACGAACTCGAAAGAATTTATTCGAGGATGGTTTCCGGTTCTGGAGAAAACGGATAGGATTATTCAGTTGTCTTTTCCTTTTACCCTCTCTCAGGTTACGAGTACTCCTTGGTTTAGGGGTAGTACACCTATTACGCAAATTGGATTGTCTTCTTCCAAACCTTAGGCTGGTGCCGACCGGTAGGGAATGAAGAAAACCAATTAGCATAACGATGGTGTGCAGAAGGTATTAAGTTCAGACAAAGCAAGGGATTAGTAAGAGGGCAAAGTAAATTGCAACAGATATTCACGACCAAACCAAATATTTCGTTACCACTCCCACATCACCTTTGTATTTCTCCAGGACACTCCGTATCACTACGAAGATCCACAGTTTATTTGGATACTCCATCGTATGGTTATATACGAACTCGAATGGAACTGGTTCCAGTTCGGGGATGGATTCTGGTTCAGGAGAAATAGGAATAAGGTTTATTCGGTTGTCTTTTATCTTCACCCTCTCTCATTGCGAGTGTTCCTAGGATTGGGACAGTACACCCATTATGCTTATTGGATAGTCTTCTTCCAAACCATAGGCTGGTGCCGAACGGTAGGGAAGGAAGAAAACCATTTGGCCTAAAAGGGTGTGCAGAAGGTAAAGACTAAAGACATATGAAGGGATTTGGAGAGGTGGCAAAGAACTATACGGTTACAGTCGTGAATCTGGAAGAGGCATTACTAGGAATACCAGAATACCCCATCGGAACATTTCAATGTTTCAGTTTCACTGTGTAATGTTAAAGGAAAACTGATTTCCCGATTAGATACTTACTCCAGGGTATGTATTTACCAGGTACGATTCTCACATCTGTATGGTTTTACAGATGATGAGTGGGAGTAAGTTATTGGGAATTGGGTGATTATCCTCATTATATCGGGATTCGTTGTAATCAGTGATATTTGAGGAAATCACCTGGGCTGTTTGCCGGTCGGCAAATATTTGGTTTTGAATATCCGCTGTTATGCACCAATTTCAAATTGATATATCTGTACGTCTATTTTCATAGAGTGAGATATACCTTTCTGAAATTATGTCTACGACATTTACCTATATCGGTGGATGGTTAGGTAAGGAGCATTAAACAGCGGTGTAATTCTTCTTAACCATAAGTACAGTTTTCAACCTACGACACACAGTGAATGAGTTATCAGACTCAAGGGACTTATACAAAGGATTGTATGTTGTCCAGGGTCCATCAGGACA